>CAXKVW010000890.1:0-67371 GCA_964058825.1 Carex arenaria
GGTTTGTCAAACCAAATTTTGATTTGCCACAATTCCTACGGGATATCACACTATTTTTTCTTTTTCTTTTTCTTTTCACAATCCCTCAACTCATATAATAAAATGATGCATGTTGGTTCGATATCATAGCGTTGAGCATAATCGGCAAACATTACACAGTGAGAGCTTGTTTGGCTGCAATCCCGCATGTTACTGTTCATGAGGGAAAAAAAAATCAGTTCAATTGAAATTTTTTTTCCCACGTGAACAGTAACCCGATGTTTACTATTTATCCGTTCCTGTGCCCATTTCCGTTCCTGGGCTGCAGCCGAACTGGCCCTGAACATGTAATGTTTGGTAAAGAAATGATGGGCAACGTTGAGTATTCGCATATAGAGAGAGAGAGGAAGAGTGGGGGATGAATTTTTTTTTTTTTTTTCATAAAGAGCAAAATGGGTAATCTCTAAATTTAAAATGAGTTATAATAGAAGAGTTAATAAATTAGATAAATTTGTGAGTTTTTGAAATTTAGAAGCGTAAATATGATATTATGAATTTTAAAGAGAGAAATACGTAATTTTAAAGTTTTTAAGGGACATACATGAAAGTCCGCCTAACTAAAATTTTCTTACAAATAACATAAGTTTAAATTTTACCCAATTCGCAGTAGAAACTGGATTCATAATCAGTGATTTTTTTATCTTACCGGTAAAAAATAGATGAAATACTTTGTTATGAGAAAATTGAAAAAATATATATTTTTTTAAACCTGACAGTAACTGCAGGGTGAATTCATTAAACAGAGAGCAATTTACATCTTTGCGGTATAAAAGGAAAGAAAAATTGAAACACAAAAATTAGTTGTGTGATAAAAACAACAAGTAGCCTACAATAAAAAAAATATAACTTGCAATGCAGCCATAATTGCCTCTCATGGGCACATCAGTAACAGTAAGCTATTGCTTTGGTTCTTATTCGCTCATTTATGAAAATAATTGTGTTAGGCTGCTTCCACAACTGCCAAGTTACGCACAGAAATTGCACAACCCATTCATTTTTTTACTCTCTCCCTACTGCCTTAAGAATTATGTAATTTTTTTTAAATGTTAAAACTTACGAGGAATTTGGTTAACTAATTTTCAAACATTTCTCATGCCCTATTATCATGTAATTAGGGATTCCACCTCTCTATTTTTTGTTTTTGTTTTTTTTCTTGGAGACGAGTGTTCCTAAGTGAAATCGGTGTGAAAGAAATTTTTTTTTTTTTGTTAATGACGTTTTAGCAGTAATTAGGGACAAAGTCACTCTCAAGCAATGGGGGTCAATTGACCCTATTTATTTAAAAAAAAATTGTATTTATGTCTTATTTTCTGTATAGTTAAAAGTAAAATGTTATGGGCGGTGTAAATTTGAATCACAGTTGCTGCATAAATTTTTTATATACTTGGCTTTCATTTATATTTGACCCTCATAGTTTAAAAAATTTAGTTCCGCACCTAACAGTAATGGTTCAGCAGACGAAGCATGATAATAGTAATGATACACAAGCACTGGTACTAAAGAAGTTTCTCATGAGTGTGTCATAAGTCTAGCAATAGTTCAAATGGCGAAGACACAAGCACCACAAGAATAATGGACGTACGTGGTAGTGACAAACAATATTCCGAGTGCACTGGAAGTGAATCTGCTGCAATTCTTTGGAATCGTAGCGTTCTGCTTTTCCAAATCCAACTTTTCATTTGTTCTGGGATTCGTGTATAAAAATCAACTATCTTTGAAATTTGTGCATTTTAAAGAATGAATGGTTAGATTTGGAAAAACAGACCCTGCAATTCCAAAGAGTATCGCAGCAAATTTATTTCCCGAGTGCACTAGCATTGATTGGTCATGAGTGCGGGGCTTATGTGCAATTGTGCAAATTATGATGGTCGATTTAATGTAAATATGGCTGTGGCTCATGAAAAGAAGCATAATGATACACATTTTGTAACAAGTGCAAGTGTAACAATAGAAAGCTATAAATTAAGAAATTTAAAAAACTTGACAGTGACTATCAAGCAACCCTCCGTTTCTTTCTTTGTTTGTTTTTTTTTTTTTTTTGAGAAACTTGACAGTGACTATCAAGCAACCCTCTCCATTTCTTAATTAAGAATTTGAGCACTGAAAAATTTAATTGGTGTGCTTAAAGTCTTAAACTCCCCAAAAATGAATGGACATATCATTAATGCGTCTATCCTACCGTGTAGAATGAGATTTGAATCGTCCATTTTAAGATGACACGAATCTCAAAGCGGAGCTTATGATTCAAATAGTGGAGGGTGGGATCACTCATCTCAGAAACCCGACTCCAGTAAAACCCTAAACCTAAACCTCTGAGAGAACAACTGAGAAAAATTAATGGCGCTGTTTTCTTCTCCCATGGTTCCCCGGACAACGGTTTCTATCTCTTCGTTTAATCTCCCATCTCCTGTACGAGGTACGAACCTATCCCTCACTCTCACATTTTTTAAGTTTCCAATTGCGCACAAGATTACTCTAGTATTGGTAAAGTCACCCCTTAGGTACAGTTCAATGGTAGTGGTTCCTTCGATTTGGTAACTGTCATAAACCTTCCTCTTTATGAAGGTTCAGATCGAATACATCAAGAGGGCGTGGGCAGTCTGAAGAAGCCTCTTATCCTTCAGGTTCAGATCAAATACATAATGCATCATTATTCAGATCTTTGATTTTTTTTTTCTTTCACTTGTTAAATAACTGTTGATTTATTTGTATGAAATCAGGCTGGAGCAAGGTCAAGACTGTTTTCTGGAAGAATATGCACGGGCCAAAGCTCACCTAGAATTGGTATTTTTTTTATCAAATGCTAATCACTCTGTTGTATATTTCATTTATTTGAATGAAAGATAGAATTGTAGAGCGATGACCATATTTTGGCCCAGATCTTTAGATATGTTAGCTGTTGACTAGAATTTAGAAATGTTAATCTGGTCAATAGTTGCTCCACAATAACTTATTAATATCAAACAACTGATAGAAAGATTTTAGGCTCAATAGATATATTGTAACATGTGTTTAGAATCTTTGTATTTGCTTTCTGTTAAGTTCAACTTTCTTCTTATGTGCAGCTGTACCTAAAGCAGTAGCTAGTGAGAAGCAGACAGTGAACAAGGTTGTGTTAGCATATAGCGGTGGCCTAGACACTTCAGTTATAGTCAGATGGATTAGGTATACAATTATTGTTTTAAATACAAATAATTAAGGATCAACAAATTTTGCTGAATATATGTTTGAATAGTTTCTCTTCTTCAAAAAAAAAAGTTTGAAGAGTTTCTTACAATCAGTACCATTTGTGTTAAAATTCCTTGTACACTACTGTTTGTTGACAAACATCATGTTACAACATGTTTTCTCTTTATCTTGCCTAATTTTTAGGGAAAATTATGGATGTGAGGTTGTGTGCTTCACTGCTGATGTGGGACAAGTAAGTTATCCATTATCTATAAGTTCTACAGATCGATTTTAAATTTTACACATATCTGAGAATATTTTATATGAAATTTTTTCAATTTGAAAAATTAAATTGGATATTGGTTAAAATATTTGGGTGAGCTTTCAATTATTGCTCTCAATGAATTTGGCTTTTTTTGCAGCACTCCAATTGTGAAATTTTTAAGTTTGCCTTTAGTATATCAACTTAATATGTATCTCTGTTAATTATTTATTGTCACCATGCTCCTTTTTTGGGAAAGGCGGATTTTATTGTGGTGTTTTAGGTAAATATGTACTTGTTTTCAGTTCCCTTGTGGATAAGCATCAAGAAATTATACTTGATAAACCGGTCCATGTACTTCCTGTATTGTACATTATTTTTCAGTTGGTTGTTGCGGTGGTGCTATGTAGGGAGATATGGAGCTTGAAGGATTGGAGAAGAAGGCAAAAGCAAGTGGTGCAAGCCAACTGGTAGTGAAGGATTTGAAGGAAGAATTTGTGAATGATTTCATTTTCCCGTGCCTTCGTGCCGGTGCCATTTATGAAAGAAAGTATTTACTTGGTACTTCCATGGCTCGTCCTGTCATCGCCAAGGTTCCTTTTTTTTCTCCCTGTTATAACCTTCATATTTCCGACTGGTATTCATGGTGTGTGTGTGTGTTGTTGCTGCTGGTGGGTGAGGGGGGGGGGGGGGGGGGGGGGGGCAATCATGTCCCATTCCAACCTGATTGGTTAGCGGATTGGGTCATGACATGTGTAACCCGACCCGACCTGTTTATCGTTATTTTTTTTTTATTACAGAATAGTTTAGATTGACTGGAGTCGTTGGGCTGTATGGACTTAGAGTTGGGAATGTGGAGAAAGTAAAAATCAGAACTCAACAGTGGGAATCAAAATCACATAGGTCAGGAGAGAAGCCAACTCTCCTACTTCATTTTTGTTGACTATTGTACAATATTGATTGTATTTAAACTTTTTCTTGTACTTGAGTGGGTTGGGTTGACTTCTGACCTGTTGAGTCAAACAAGGGTCTGACTCATTGTAGAATATTAATAAAATAGTGTGGACCTGACTCCGATATCCCTTCCCTTGTCCCATTTTTTCTTGAATTGGTTGATGGGTAATGGCTAATTGGATTGGATATAGCTTTGATAATTAATTTGGGCAAATTTGATTCTTAGGGCTGTGAAATTGAGTTAAATGGTTGTGATGATGTAAAATTGAGAGTTCATCAGATTTTGTAGTTACAAGGTGTTTATTTAACGGTTTATATGCTGTTGTTCTTTTGATAGGTTATTTCCTTCTTGATTTTTCATATTTGTCTTGGGCATTTTCGTTTTGGATTTTTCTAGTGTTGTATGTCCTCCAGTTTTTTAGGAACTTTGTATCTTACAACTTGATACTTTCTATTTCAACGATACTGGTCACACATGGCTAAAAGAAAAGAATTTTAAATTAGCAGATTAAGTAATAAGTTTCTTTATTTCTTATAATAGGCGATGGTTGATGTAGCAAGAGAAGTTGGTGCTGATGCGGTGGCTCATGGGTGCACTGGCAAAGGCAATGATCAGGTCTTGTTAGGTTCTTATACACTGGTTCATTCATTATACCTCATCTGATTCTGTTTACTAACATTTTCCTCCTGTTAAATTTATTGTATTACTATTGCTGCTATTAATTATTATTATTGCTGTTTTTTTAGGTGCGATTTGAGCTCACTTTCTTTGCATTGAACCCCGACCTGAAGGTGGTGGCACCATGGCGTGAGTGGGATATTACTGGCCGAGAGGATGCTATTGAGTATGCAAAGAAGTATGATATTCCTGTACCGGTCACAAAGAAATCCATTTATAGCCGTGACCGCAACCTCTGGCATCTTAGCCATGAGGTTACCATCCCTCTCTTTTTTATTTTTTTCCCATTCTGTTTTTATTTACACTTTATTATTTTATCGATGTTATTTATATCTGTGCATAAAGTATCAGCATACTGTATGTCTGCTAAAACATGATAAGCATCATTTCTGTTTCAATGTCTTAATTTCTCGAGTTCCCCAAACTAGACCTCTTATTTTTGTAGAAATCAGGGGTGACACTCTGAAACATTTCCAGTGGAGTTCTCGTAATTCTCATTTTGCAGGGTTATATGTGAAATTGTCCATTTATCTATTATAATATTTCAACACTATGTTTGTGGTTTAGTTCTCTCTCGTGTTCTTTATATATAGGGGGATATCTTGGAGGACCCTGCAAATGAGCCTGAGGAGGGAATGTACATGATGAGTGTTAACCCGGTCGATGCTCCTAATCAACCTGAGTAGGACGTTTTTATATCCCTTTTCTTATTTAAAACTTCATACATAAAAATAGTTGCACATAACTGTGTATTTTAAGCATTCCCAGTGCAATACAACTGCATAAACCTGCCTTTTTGATATACTTGTTTCAACTCATGTCTCTTATCTGTTTCTTTTTTTGTTATTGAATTCCAAACTTTAGACAATTTATTTCCTCTCCCTTTATATAATTTATTGAGCTAATTCTATAAATTGAATTTGTAGGTACTTGGATATTGGTATTGTCAAAGGTGTCCCAGTTTCTATAAATGGCAAGGAGCTTTCCCCTGCCACCCTCCTTGATGAACTAAACACAATTGGTGGCAAACACGGTATTGGCCGCATTGACATGGTTGAAAACCGGCTGGTTGGTATGAAGTCCCGCGGGGTCTATGAAACACCTGGGGGTACCATTATGTGGCATGCTGTGCGTGAACTTGAATCTCTAACTCTTGACCGTGATAGCATGAAACTAAAAGACATGCTGGCATTGCAGTATGCTGACTTGGTTTATGCGGGTCGATGGTTTGACCCGCTACGTGAGGCAATGGATGCTTTTATGGACAAGATCACTGAGAAAACCACCGGGTCGGTACAGATCAAGTTGTACAAGGGCTCAGTCACAGTTACCTCGCGTACCAGTCCCAGTAGCATGTACAGGGCGGACATTTCATCATTTGAGAATGGTCAGATTTACAATCAAGCAGATGCTGAAGGATTCATTAGGCTGTATGGCTTGCCAACTCGGGTTCGTGCCATGCAAGAGATGGAATCTGAATCTGAGCACAATTAACATATTTTGGGCAGATTTTGGAATTTACCATTGATGATGCTATTGCTAGTTTTATTGATAGTTGTGTGGGACCCGGCTGTTAATGTGTGTTGTCAAAAGCGACTTCCGGAATTAAGCTTATGTTGGACTGTTGAGCTTGTTAATGCTAGAATAAGGAAAAACTCAATCGGAAACAAAAATAATAAGCTTGTGTTGGCCAGATTTTTTGTTCATGCTTTCAAAAAAAAAAAAACCTCATTCGAAAAAAATAACTGGTTTGAATTGTATTACGTATAATGCATTGCTTACACGACTAAAGCTTACGGATGAAGATGAAACAAAAAATTCAATATATCTGAGAATATCAGCTGCACATCTGACTATCGATCTTTTTTTCTTTGGAAGTATTTGCTCTCGTTAATTGTGCTGGGCACCAATTTTCATCTTAATTACTACGTGTGGCCGTGTGGCGGTGTGCGACTGAAAGAATTGAAGGATCACAATTCACAACCATGCCAATCGGTAAAATATGAAATTCAGGAACTTTGTTAGGCGCGCGATAATCAGATTTTTTTTAATATCCAACATTAAATGAAAAATAATACAAATATTCAAATATTATGAAGAATTTTAAAAATATTCAAACCGTCGAAAATTTCAGCGGTCGAAAAAAGAATTGGGATTATTTGTTGCAGTCTTTCTAATAAATCAAATTATATAATATTCTATCTATTTTAAAAAATATAAACTATTTCTAATATTTTAGTAACAAAAATAAAAAAATATACAAATTATAATTAAATAAAAAAACACAAATATAACCACAATAAAGAATTTAGCTGCCGAAATTTTCGACGAGTTGGACATTTATATTATTTTTATTTAATTAATGTTGGATATTAAAAAAAAAGTCGACGCGATAATTGACCTTTCTCAAAAGGGGGGATTTCATGTATATCACTCAAAAACTTCAAATTACATATTTTCTCCTCTAAATTTTAAAATTACGTAATTTCTCGCTAAACTTCAAAAACTCACATATTTATCCGTTTTATTGTATTGTATATTAAAACAAATTTTAAATTCATATAACACCCATTTTACTCTTTCATAGGGGTGAGTAAATTGCTTATAACTCATGACTCGCTCATTAACAGCTCATTGATAACTCGCTCATTATCAACTCGCTCATTAACAACTCGCTCATTATCGCTCATTGACATAATGAACTGTGCATGAGCATACCCCAACTCGCTCATTAAGGAACTACCACATCTAATCCTGCCACATTTAATCCAAATTCCTTGAATTAAAATTAAAATTGAATAAATAAAAAAAATCTCCTAACCTAAACTTACGCTCCAGACTCAGTCTAAAAATTGAAATTGATAAATGACACTACAGTACTCTAATAGTCCAGCCTAAAGTGCTCCAGCCTAAATTAAAATTGATAAATATGCTTATGGACATTTTTATGTTAAATTATGTAATGTTTAATTAGATTAGATTATGACAATTTGTTAAATTCTATAAATGAAAAGTAGTTTTTGATTTCTTAGCTTGCTCATAATTCGTGACTCGCTCAGTTGCTCATAACTCGCTCATTATCGCTCATTAACTAAATGAGCTGAGCATGAGCATACCCCAACTCGCTCATGCTCGCTCAGTAATTAGTCTACTCTTTTATTAAAAAGCATAAAACATCCATTTCACTCCAATTTAAATCTGGAGGTTCCTCTACCGTCTGAATTGCTTTAAGATCCGTGTGTGATAGGTCAGCACGAATCTTGAAGCGAACACGCATGAATATTGAAGTAACAGACACAGATCTTAATGCGATGCACTCAGATCAAATTGCTTTAAAATTCGTGCGCACTAGATTAGCATGAATCTTGAAGTGAATAAGCACATATCTTATTGCGATGCGTACGGATCGAACTGTAGAGGAATCCTTAATATTCAAATTTGAGTTCAATGAGTGTTTTATAATTTTAATAAAGGGTAAAATAGGTATTTTATAAATTTAAAATGAGTTTTATTAAAAAAAAAGATAATAAAATGGGTAAATATGTGAGTTATTGAAATTTAGAGGATGAAATATGTAATTTTAAAATTTAGAGGGGAAATACGTAATTTTGAAAGTTTTTGAAGGGTATACGTGAAACTCCCCCTTCTCAAAAACGGTAAAGCTTCCCTCCTCAGAGAACAAGAATCAAAAGAACCCCATCCTAATCGAGTTCTTGTCTTCTTGAAATGGATGCGACGCCACACCACCAACGCCGCTTCCGTTCTTCCCCCATCCGACCTCGTCACGGGCGGATCGACGCCCCGCTACCCGACAGCGTTACTCCACCTCTGAAGCGGATGCGGGTTGATCCTTACTCCACGCACCCGCCACCGCCATATCACGCACGAAATCATGGCCGACATGGTTCATGGGAAACAGTAGGTCTGATTAAGAACATCGGCCGTAGGGAAAACTTGATAACACAGCGGGTTGATGGTCCGCCAACAACAATAGATGCTTCTCATCTGTTCAAGAACCCTCAACGAGCATCTCGCCCTGATCGCTTCGTTGTTATTCTTCGTGGACTGCCAGGTTCATTCTTTTTCACTTGTTTTACTTCTTTTTACAAAAGCTATATGTGGTATTTGGGTTTCCGAATTGTTGGTTTATCAAAATTTGAAGTCTTGGTAGTTTGGGTGTTTGACGAGGAGCATGATCTACATAAAAATGTATATAGAGAGTGTATAGACTTGATTTTATCCATGGTTTGTTTGTGTGAAATTAACCCTCAATCCAACCCACCTCTAGTCTTTGAATCAGACATAGTTGTTCTTGTTTGCGGCGACCTCTGTTTTTATGCAATTGTTTAATTCCCGTTGACAGGTAGTGGGAAGAGCTACCTAGCAAAGGCACTGCGTGATATTGAGGTAATGAATGGAGGCACTGCACCAAGAATACATTCCATGGACGACTACTTCTTGATTGAAGTTGAAAAGGTCAGTTTTGTTGCTTTGTTATTTGTGTGCTGGCTTTGGACCTATGGTACTTTTAGAGAAATTGCTCCTCTCTGTCTTTTTTTTCCACTTAAAATTACCACTTTGGCCTATGAAATGTTCACTAAAGATTTTGACATCATGTCAGGGGGTTGGTGAAGGTAAAGATTCTGAATCAGGAAGCAAAAGGTCAACCAAAATGGTCGTTGAATACTGCTATGAGGCCGGAATGGAGGAGGTAGTTCAATTTTTTCTCTTCTCTTTGCTTGTATGTTTTGGGGCTAATGTAAATTGACACTTCTGGTTTAAATGCGGCTGGATTCTGTCTAATGTACATCCTTTGTATCTAGAATGGACGCTTAAAATTTCATATTTTTAGATTCTTCTCGCCTATTTTTTATATTATATTACCCCTCATCACTGGTCATTTGCTATTGCAAATTTGTTGGCTATGCCGTCCTTTATTTGTAGACTTACCGATCATGTATGCTGAAGGCCTTTAAGAAGACCCTGGATGAAAGAAATTTTGCCTTTGTTATTGGTACCAGGAGCATTTTCAATCATATTTATTTTTCTGTTATAAATCACCGGCTAGGCATTAAGTTATGTCTCTTAAGTGAGTTACAAATTAAGGGTATAAAGGTTGGATTTGTTAAGTTGGATGCCTTCGTTTTTGTTTCATAAATGATAGCAATAGTTATGAATATGAGGAGCTCAACTTATTACACTGATTGACTGATTGAGTGTGTGTTTTTGGTACCTCTTCTTCTTAGTGGATGACCGCAATCTAAGGGAGGCTGATTTTTCTCAATTCTGGGATGTTGCCAAGGTAATAAAATTCACTCCTTTCCTTCTGATTCTTCTGAGTTCTGACAAGACAGAAACTGCTTGTTTCTTTCCAAGCTTCTTTATATTAGCTTTCCACAAATCAATTTATACTGCTACCCGTTCATGCAATCTGATAAAATGTCTCCTAAAAGTTGTATTTCATCACAATCCAGTTGCTCTGAATTTTAGTATTGTAGGGTTCTGCGTTTGGTTTTCTCTTCCATTTGCCATAATCTTCCTTTCCTTGTCAGACTTAATTGAAATATTCAACCTAGACGTGCTAGCTTTTATACTTGTCATAACATATGATTTTATGACTTGGGTTCAATTTATATCCTAATTTATTGGATGCACCAAACATTGGGTTTGAATCTGTGGTAAAAAGGCCAACTTTGTTTAAATTTGATATCCTTTTATGCCTTTTGATTTTCCTGTTGTAGGTTCTCTTGGCTGCTTATATAAGCTTTGTAATAAAATAGCAGTTCATATATCATGAACTTCAATTGAACAATTTAGTTGTGATAGTTAACAGTTGGTGTTTGTTTAGTAATTCATTTCATTTTCACGTCAACAGAGATCGGGCTATGAAGTCTACTTGCTGGAAGCTCCTTACAAGGACCCAGTGGTTGGTTGTTTTTTTTTTTCCATGTTGCTATTATAACATCACTTTTGTACACAGCTACAAAAGTATAATTCTCATTTTTGGCCCTTAATCTATATTTTGATCTGTACAGGGCTGTGCTGCTAGAAACTTGCATGGGTTCACATTGGATGACATAGAGAAGATGGCAGCTGACTGGGAACAGGCCCCACACCGGCTTTACCTCCATCTGGATAATATTCAGGTATCATTGAATGTTCTTTTTGTCTGCTCTCTCTTCTTTTCGGTTGTTTCTCATGTTTCTTTGTTACAATTTGGAGGAGGGAACTGGGGTGGTATCATCATATATAAAAGTGTGACCGCTAAGTTTATGTAATAAAACTAAGCATGGTTTGGTCTACCAGTTAAGTGACCCTTTTATTTTGTTTCATTTTCAGTCATTGCTTCCGATACAAGATGACCGTGCAGTTGGTGAGATACCAGAATCACCAAGTGACTGTTATGATACAGGTACATATTATTATTAGTTTTTTCGAGGAATTGCTATGCAACCAAATATTCGTATTTGCAGGCTTCTACATATTGATTGTTGTGCCCTCTTTCCAGATCTTACTAGAATAGTGTGGTACACCTGCAGCTCTCAGTTACCAGTATCTTCAATTTAGGCCTCCATTGGTGCAATAAGCATCAATTAATCATTTAATCGTCTGTGTCCAATTGATCCTGTACTAAAGTTATCCACAGTTAATCTAAATCGATACACTAAGCCTTCATTTAGCCTCACTTATGCTGTAGGCATGACATAGACAAAACATTGTAAACAGACTTAAATTTTCAAATAGGAGTGAGTATAGCTAACACAGTCATCAATAAATGGTACTGGTTACTGTTCTCATTTGCACTTACATGTGTATCCATACAGGCCCACTGACAAGTGGAGAGATGTGGGATACATATACTGAAGAGGAGCCAGTATGTGTGAGAGATCTAAGTCTAAGTAAATGGTCTAGAGACATTGAAGAGGAGACGGAGAATCCAAGTCTAAGTAAATGTGTGAGAGATCTAAGTCTAAGTAAATGGTCTAGAGACATTGAAGAGGAGATGGAGCATCCAGACTCCTCTGAAGGAAAAGAAGAGTCAGTATTTGTGAGAGTGCCAAGTCAGAGTAGGAAGTCTGTTCGCTGGGGTGATCAGGTAATTACATTCTTATCCTTGATGCTTGTTATTATATTACAACCTCACTTGTGGAGCAGGTTTATTTTAGTTTTGCTCTAGTTAACCTAACTCGTCTTTTAATTTTTCAGGCTGACTTGATTGGTTTTTCTATTGGCTCAGCTTCTAGCAAGCGTACAAATTTATCTCTACTTATTGGTCCTGGATCTGGTTACAATTTGGTTTGTGCTCTCTCTCTCTCAATTTTATTTTTTTAATAGTTTGAGCACAGGATATAATGTCTTTGCTTTGTTTTATCTGTACATGGGTAAAAAAAGGGAAAATCTTATATTTCTAGTACTATATCTGGCATCTGATTGATGTTTAACACTAAATCGGTAAAAAGGGGAAAACCATATATTTCTAGTCCCTTAACACCAACGGCGTATATTGTTTTCCTGTGCCTTTTGTGTGTGCACCTGCATGTCCAGATATTTCAACATGATATAACTGAATAATGCTTATGAAATATGCAGAAGTCAAATCCGTTGAGTGAAGAACTAATGAAGAAAAGGAAAACTGGGATCTCCGAGGAAATATCAAAGGAGAAGAAGAAGAAGAAGCGGTCAAGAGAGCAGCTACCTGAATGGAGATCAGTGAAGGTCATTTTTGACCAAAGACACGCTATGCGACAAGGTTGAATGATTCAGGGGAGGAATTGAATGATGAAAAACAATAAAATGCATCATGGATATGTAATTATGGATAAGAAGTTGATTTTACTGTCAGTTGTATTTTTTTTTGTGTTTATGCTTAGTTGCATATGTTAATTGGCCTAATTTTACTGTGAGCTGTGCTTTGATTGTGTTTATGCTCGATTGTTACTCTCCAAAACATTTCCTAGTATGCTCAGCTTTTCAAGATTGATAGTTTATACTAATAAAAAAGTAATAATACTGAAAACATATTTGATTGCGTCTTTCTAATTTTGTATGCATCTTAAGATATAAACCAATTGACATCTTTAATTATTAGTTTGCGCATCAAGTTCGTCAGAAATTCAGCGTCACTAACTTCTAACCAAGTTTCTTTTATTCTAATTCAATCGAAGCTAAATTTGAATTTAATACTGTAAATATTATGAAGAAATTTGATATATTGGATGTACGCCTGCACGAATATTGGGTCCTGAGTGTATTTCTCTGACACCTGCTTAAATGGCAAATTGGGTCTTCACTAGGAATAACGTGTCTAGAGTTGGACACCTTATCGCATAAAATGCTATCGTAGAATTAGACAAACTCGCTTTCTAGAGTTGGATATGCCTATTCTTTAAGAGTACGTTTGGATGAACTTTAAAATAGCTAGAATAGCTACTATTTAGAATAGTAAATAAGAATAGCTACTGTTTAAGAACAGTGCTATTCAGAACAGTGAAAAAGTTGTTTGGATTGCATATTTGGAATAGAGTTTGGAGGAAATAGCTACTGTTTAATAATTTGTGTGTAAGATTAAATATAATACAATATAATATTAATTCAAATATTAAATGTAATATAATATTATTTTAAATATTAGATTAGTATTATATAAAATATTATATTAAATATAATATAATATTAGTTTAAATATTAAATGTAATATAATATTAATTTTAAAATTAGATTAGTATTAAATAAAATATTAGATTAAATGTAATATAATATTATTTTAAATATTAGATTAGTATTATATAAAATATTATATTAAATATAATATAATATTAGTTTAAATATTAAATGTAATATAATATTAGTTTAAATATTAAATGTAATATAATATTAATTTAAAAATTAGATTAGTATTAAATAAAATATTAGATTAAATGTAATATAATATTATTTTAAATATTAGATTAGTATTATATAAAATATTATATTAAATATAATATAATATTAGTTTAAATATTAAATGTAATATAATATTAGTTTAAATATTAAATGTAATATAATATTAATTTGAAAATTAGATTAGTATTAAATAAAATATTAGATTAAATGTAATATAATATTATTTTAAATATTAGATTAGTATTAAATAAAATATTATATTAAATATAATATAATATTATTTTAAATATTAGATTAGTTTTAAATAAAATATTAGATTAAATATAATATAATATTAATTTAAATATTAAATGTAATATAATATTATTTTAAATATTAAATTAGTGTTAAATAAAATATTAGATTAAATGTAATATAATATTAGTTTAAATATTAAATGTAATATAATATTATTTTAAATATTAAATTAGTATTAAATAAAATATTAGATTAAATGTAATATAATATTAGTTTAAATATTATGTCATATAATATTAATTTAATTATTAAATGTAATATAATATTATTTTAAATATAATACAATATAATATTAATTTAATTATTAAATGTAATATAATATTATTTTAAATATTAAATTAGTATTAAATAAAATATTAGATTAAATATAATATAATATTAGAATAAATATAATACAATACAATATTAATTTAAATATTAAATGTAATATAATATTAGTTTAAATATTAGATTAGTATTAATATTGAAAGCAACAAATGCTATTCCATGTTTTTGTCAGAATAGTGAATAGCAGCTATTCTCGCTATTCCGAATAGCAAAAATGTCGTTTGGATGCAAATTGCTATTCTTGAATAGCTTGCTATTCTAGCTATTCTTGCACCATCCAAACATACCCTAAATAATTATGCAATATATAATTCTGTAGAATATTATGAGGATTATATAGGATGCACTGTCGGCAATAGCAATAACGTGTCCAGATAAAAAATTGGATCTTCACTAGCAATAACGTGTCTAGAACTTATAAATCTGTTTTATGCTCGGTCCCGGTATTCTATATTGCAATTGAAATGTTGTCAAACAAGACAAGTGAATGAAATGGATAGCTAGATGAAGAGATTTATGTGAGGCCAAAGTGGGGCGTGAAAGATATTTGGCAATGATAGCATGGCACAAGGTGTGTCAGGAAGAGGAAGATGGCGGGTTGGGAGTGAAAGATAACAAAGTTTTCAACAAGACATTGATACAGAAACTAGTTTGGCAACTCATGACAGAACAAGATAGAGTGTCGTTTAACATAGTAAAGACGGAATATTTTGGATGTAATTTTAACAGTAAATTTTTGACTCAAAGCAGCGAAGAGGTGAGAGAAAAAAAATTATTTGGACTATTTTGTCCACGTTTCAGAAAGGAAACTAATAAAGTGGTTGTTTATTTCTTTAATGAACATCTAATTAATTAGACATAATTAATTGATGATTCCTTCTTTGATTGACACTCAGTCCTAAATGGTTTTTTTTGCTAAAAAAATGTTGTTGCTGATAAAAAAAATTCTTGCTTTGAATTTGGTGCGCCATTAATAATATTCTCAAGTCTCAAATCTAGAAATAATTTAAAATATTTAGTCAATTGTATTCTCAAAAGTAACATTGGTCATTTTCTAACCTCAGATATGTACAAAAGTTTTTTTTTTAGAATCACATTTAGTTAACTTTTGATGCTTGACAATATAGCACAATAAGAAAAATAAAACCCGTTAAAGTTTAGCATTTTTATCAGTGTTTTAAACTTCAGTTTTGTTGATGCATGTATAAAGTCATTGCATACCGCATATACATATTTGTATGCAGAAGTATATATGTGGTTTTACTATGCTTTGTTAAAGAAATAATATTTTTTTTTGAAAATCTTCGCAGAAGGACTTTTCTCCTAGCCAATTGTGCTACCTCCTCTTTCTCTTTGTTAAAGAAATAATAATTGTTATTTTTATGCTACTACATTATAAATTATAACAAACGGTAATTTGTGTCATACCGAGATTATTTTTAATTTTTATTTTACCATGCTTTTTTTGTTATTTAATTCATTATATTTTTTGAGTTTGAATACGTAGTCACATAATTATCTTATTATAAATTAGATCAAAGCAGCATTGATTTGAAAAAATAGAATATTTATACTCTATTTTCTATTTGGATCATAATTACATAATACATAAGAAAAAGAACAAAGATAGGTACTAGTACTATTTTAGTTTGCAGATTCTAAATAACTTCTTTACTATAGTCATTTGATGCTAATCCATATGCTCACAAAAAAAAAATTCATAATTTCTTATTTACAGTGCATATTTTAGAAATCCTATAAAAATACCTAAAAACAAAATTTTCAAAAAAATAAGGCAGACCAGTCCCTGTAAATATATTTTTAAGAATAAAAGGCAATACAACGTTCACTATTTTATCATGTATATCTTTAAATTTATTTGAAGAATAAGTTACTGATATAGGGTTGAAGTTGATACTTCATTAATGCAGATGGTATACTAGGATGGTGCTTTGTTAATTTCCTTTCTCAAACGTGGATAGAATAGTCTAAATAAAAATTTTCTCTCACCTAATTGCTGTCTTGAGTCAAAATATTGCTGTTAAAATCAGCACCCGAATATTTCCCTCAAGAGTCATTCTTTCTCAAAAAAGAAGTTCAAATTGGATATTCACTCGGAATAACGTGTCTAGAGTTGGACACGTTATTGCAAACTTCTTTCGATAAATCAAACACGCTACTCAACCTTTTTTTTTCCAAAAGTTAAGACACATTACTATCAACTCGAAGGCGTCATTTCAAATTCCTTTTCTAAAGTTGGATATTCCTATTCTTAAAGAAATATACAAATGTTATAAAGCATTTATAAGTTATAACTCAAGACTCCTATATATAACTTAATAGTCCAATTAGTTTTAAATTCTAATTGAAAAGAGGGACCTCTATGTTGAGTTATTTAGATATATTTAAGTTAAATTATGAAGAGGCCCCTTTTTTAATATTGTAAGAACTTCTTTGACAACACCTTATCTTTTTCTTGGTACTACCTTCTTAAGTAAAGAGGAGAATGAGAGATGGAAGGAACGAGAGTTGATCGAAGCTGAAAGTGCGGTATCGTTAGAACTCAAAGAGCAGAGTCTCATCTCGGTTGGAGTGCGACGATGAGTAGATCCGATTGTCGTCAGAGTGCAGCGGCTATTGAAGAAGCGGATCCGGTCGTGGAGTGAGAGAGAAAGAATTAGTGCCGAGCGGAGACGATTGGAGCCGAGAGTGTGGTAATGTCAGAGTTCGGAGTATAGGGTTTTCATCTCGTCCGGAACGCGGCAGTAAGTAGATCCGATCATTATCGGAGCACGGCGGCGATTAAAGAAGCGGATCCGGTCGTGGAGCGAGATTGAAAATAAATTCTAAAATTGAGTATGAATGTAAATATTTACTTTTATGTTTTTATGTTATATGAGGAGATAGAATTTAGAATTTTTAAATAACTTTTTTTATTAATATATTTGTTAGTGGTAATTTTAACTACTAATTATAAAAAAAATCTAATCGATATTTATTAGACTAATTAATTCTTGTTGTACACGAACCTAAACCTTTAGATGGATTAATTAGTTTTCATTACGAAATCCTCCAAGTCGCATAATAATTTCTTAACGTATAATATACAGTCCTTATAAATGATTTTTTTTATGTGCACCAAATTTAACTCATAATCTATTTAAATTATAAGGATTAAATCTATAAATTTGATTTAAATTTTGATGAATTTTGACGTTAGTTGTCAAGATATGAACTCCTACTTTAATCATGGTATTTTTAAAAAATAAGTTATCCACGCACGCGTCCTGATCGGTGAGTAGTAAGAAAACGAAGAAACGAAACATTTGCAAATTTATCTTTGATTATTAATTAATTAATTTTTCTCAATTGAATTACTAATTATTTTACCCCGGTGAATGGACAAATTCTGAAACCAGTTCACTTGGATTGGAAAAATTAGTGCGGATAATTAAGGTTTTCTTTTTTATGAATTAAAAATTAGAAAAATTTCTAATGTACCCATTCAAACTTTTCAAATAGCCAATTTCCCTATTAAAACATTGAAATATCTTATTACCCATTTTAAGTTGAAATCCTTTCTTGTATACTCATGTGTTGATTAAATCTGAAAATTTAGACTAAATTTATAATTTTATTTTATTTTGAAATATAAGTGTCTATTTTACCCCTCTTCTAAAATTGAGATCTCCTTCTTTTTCATTTCATATTTTTGTCAAAATGGTGTCTCCACCAAAGAATTCCTTTCCAGTTCCAACTTCCAACAGAGTATTTATTGAAAGCACCTTTTCAGTTTCAGTGAAGTTTTAAATGATCCCAACTAAAAACAACGTCAAGACCACTTCAAATTAATTATTTGAACTTCGAAAATTTCCAGTCCTTTGCAAGCACGCACTTGCCAGATGTCATGCTTCATCAGATCTACTCTGAATCAATTTATAGTACAGTCGAAAACTTAACTAATTTAATTTCTTGAAAATTTTCTAGACCAACATTTGAATTCTTCGTCCTTCTATTTTCTGAGTCGCACTTGAACTCAGATCTGCTCTATCAAATTAGGCTCCAAAACTAATACGAAATGGGCCATTAAATATTTTCAGCCCATAGTCTGCTTAATCTTAAGCAAGATTGCTGAAATTGAAACTTTAGCTTGTAGCGTGCACAAAGTTCCTCACACACGTTACGTTGATGAGAGCAGTTTGGGTCCGATGTATTTCAGTATTGTCCGGTCTGCTTTTAGATCTGTGAGCATCGCTTTAATATCCGTGCATGTTTGTTTTAATATATGTGTGCACGGATCTTAAAGCAGATCGGACACAAACTGCTCTCTACGTTGATTACTATGCACAAGTAATCAATTCAATTGCGATTGATGTACATTTTAATTCGTAGTCTTTGATACTTTGATTTGAAACAGAGAAGGTATTATCATCAATTAAAATAAATAGTTACAATAAGAAGAAAGTTATTATCATCAAACAGAGAACTACAAATCATCAAGTAATTTATAGTTGGTCTTGACAGTGTCGTTCTTCTCAGTTGAGATAAGTAAAGATTTCACTGAAAATGAGTATTCAGAAAATGCTTCACTGGGATTAGAAAGAGATTCTTTAAACACCATTAACAGCCATAGAATGAAGAAAAAAAATTATATCTTAGATTTAGAAGAGGGGCAAAATAGAAACCAACCCTTAGTGATTGGCAATCGGTGATTGATAAAATTGAATCTCGAATTCAGGGATGGAAGGGGGAGTTGTTGTCATATGGAGGGAGATTTATTCTTTTAAATTATGTACTTTCTTCTATCCTCATTTACTGGCTTTCTGTTTTCAAAATGCCTACCAAGGTTAGATTGAGAATTGACCAATTAAGAAAAAGGTTCCTTTGGTTTGGAGGTAACACAGTGAAGAAAAAATATTACTTGGTTGCATGGGAAACAATTTGCAAATCCAAATCACAAGGTGGGATTTGGGTATTATTGATCTCAAGAGACTGAATCAGGTCCTATTAGCTAAATGGTGAATAAGATTTAAAGATCCTCAAATTACGGGTATGTGGAAAACTATTATTTTAGCTAAGTATGGTTCTCTTGGATTTTTATCTTCCTGTTCTTTCTTTTGGTTAGGTGTCCTTAAAGACATTGATGTAATAGATAATAGTCTTTCAAGACGTCTAGGTAATGGATCTACTATTCTTATTTGGAAAGACCGATGGTGCTTAGAACAACCACTTTGCACTTTATACCCTACTCTTTTTTAGTACACTACTGATCCTGATCTTCTAGTTATTAAGGCTTTTAATCATTCCTCTTTGAGCTTGACCTTCACAAGACAACTTACTGGGGTGTTGTACTCATAGTGGCATAACCTGCACACTTTCTTACAAAATTACTCTTCTAATCCTTCTATCTTTGATACGTTGTATTGGAGATGGTCTAAGGTGGGTAAATTTTCAATTCATTCATTTTATCAATGGTTAGAGTATGGCGGCCAAAAAAATAATGAATTTTCTTCCTAGGCTCTGAGTGAGAAGGTTGACCCTTTTATTCCTCGAAGGGTCACTCTTTTAATTAATTATATAAAGTAAACACAAAGTAAAAAAAACCTGACCCTGTAGTCCTTCGTACTGACTAGACTGAGAAGAAAGACATCCCCAGCCCTGGAATGATTCATGTATTGAAAGGGCTACATCTGCGGGAACGAAAGATTCAATCACTAAAATGCCCCTTAAAATTAAATTTTTTTTATATCTTCTGAAAAGAGATAAAATTTTAACTAAAAGAAACCTTCTTAAGAAAGGTTGGCAAGGCAACCCTGCTTGCCATTTTTGTGGTGAGTTTGAAACTACCTATCATATTTTTGTTCAATGCTCTTTTATTAATGTCATTTGGCAGTGCATTGCTGCTCACAATAATTTTATTTTTACTGGTACTTGTATGGAAGATATTTGGTTTATTAATGCAGCTATCCCCCTTAAAAAGGCTCCTCTGGTTGAACTTGTCAGAGTGGCTGTACTTTGGTATATTTGGTTAGAAAGAAACAAACTATGCTTTCAAGATTATTGTATTCCTTCTCCTAAGTCAGTAGGTTCTAAAATCATCTCTCTTTCTACCTTTTGGTGCAAAACTATCAACAATGGCTCTATACTCTATTTATCTTTAATTTTGCCTTTGGATACTAATGATCTGCATACTCAGAAATTAATCCCTCTTATGTCAGAGGAAGATCTATCAGTGTCAGAGGAAGAGGAAGAGGAAGAGGAAGGGGTACCATCCTTGTTGACAACAGAAGATATAACCCATACGCTTAGTACCATCCAAGTTATCTAATTTAGTTGGTTCTTGATATGTATTCATATGGATGCTTATATTTGCATGTTTTTGGATGTTTTTAGTTGCTTTTCGTATACTTGTTAGTGCCAGCTTTTTGTATATGCTTTTAGCTCTAGTTGTTTGGAGCTCTAAAGCATTTGAACTCTATGGTTTATAGTGAAATCGATGGACTATGTCCACTTTATCAAAAAAGAAAAAGTTTGAATGGATACACTAGAAAATTTTCCTAAAGTTTAGTTTTTTTTTTTTTTGATAAAAGGCTAAAGAGCCCGTTTCATTCAAGAAAAAAGTGTTCAATACATCAAACATAAAAAACAAAAACATAACAGTCCATCTATCATCAGCAACATAAAAGACAGCCCCAAGTTCGGCCAACAAAAGCAACTAAACTATAACAAAAAGGTATAGCTGAACTAAGTTAGATAACGATAACTATTTAGATAGCAGCTGCTGTATTGGGAGCATCATCACCGTCTTCATCATCTGGAGGCCGGTACGGGACAATTTGTGAATCAGTAGGATCCTAGACCTGCAAAGAGATAATTTCAATATCTTCGGGCAGCCAAAGGGCTATCAGCTCCCTAGCTTGTCTCTTGATTATTCCTGCCCAGTAATTCACCAAAGTGATTATGAGTAAAATCATAGTATGAAAAGACTTACAAACATATTTGTTAAAACATAGCTCATTATGCAATTTTCAAATCGTCCAGCATAGACCACTGAATACAACCAAGAAAGCAGTTTGTTTATGTTTATCTAAAGAAAAGGAAAAGTCAACAATATCAGTTATACTCTGCCAATGTTGGAACTGTGTTTGACTGTGCCCCATCCAAAACCATATTTGTTGTACTAAAGGACATTTTAAAAACAGATGGTTAATGGTTTCCTCAGCTGGACAAAATTGACATTTGATACTACCATTCCAACCTTTTTTTCTAAGAATATTTTTGGTAAGTATTTTCTTATGGTATAACAACCACATAAACACCCTAATCTTATGAGGGATAGTTAATTGCCACCAAAGAAGGGGTCTGGTATAGCTGAGACCACCAAAATTCAAGATTTTATATATTGATTTGACTGAATATAATCCTGATGGTTCCCATTTCCACGAGATGTTATCGGAGAAATGAGTAAATGACATGGTGCTAAGCTTGGACAGTATGGTAGTCCATTCTTGTATCATGATATGATCTAATTGTCGTCAAAAGACGACTGCTTCTCCCTGTGATTGTATGACTTCCTTTAGAGTGATATTAGGGGATCTACAAATAGCAAATAACTCGGGGTACTGTGTAGCCAAGGAACAGTTCTGATCCCAAATATCAGTCCAAAAATGGAGATGAGACTGAACACCAGGTTGGTATGTAATTCCACAATTTCCTAAAGATTCTAGTTTGAGTATTGCCTTCCAAAAGGAAGAAATGGGGAGACTATGATCATAATATTTGTAAGTGATGATATCTTTCCAAAGGTGGGAATAGGTGGGGTCTTTAAACTTCCACCACCACTTAAGTAGCAAGGTAGTGTTCATATGTCTGAGATCTAAAATACGAAGTCTGCCATACTCTTTAGCCATGCAAACTCTATGCCAATTAACTAATGAATATTTCCTATGTTGGTGAGTACCTTGCCATAAGAACCGACGTTTAATTTTATCTATCTTATTTATGACACCTACAGGAATCCTATGAATAGAAAGAGTGTATAATGGGATGAAATAAAGAACTTAATTAAGTAATGTAATTCGGCCACCTATCGAAAGCATTTGACCTTTCCACCCTTGTAGTCGCCTTTCAAATTTGTCAATCAGAAAGTCCCAATCAGCCATTTTGAGGGTGGTAGGTTGTACTGGTAACCCCAAATATGTGAGGGGTAAGGAACCTTCTTTACATCTAAAAATGGAAGCTAGTGTAGAACCCAAATCTGAATTTAAAGCAAAGAGTTCAGTTTTTTGGAAGTTAATCCTAATACCTGATAGTGCTTCAAAATCCATCATACCCCACCAAGCTGTTTCAACATTTATTGGATCAGCCGCTAAGAAGATGATGGTATCATCTGCATAATGGCAATTAGTGAGAGGCTCACCCACTTTACATGGGGGACCTAATCCTATCAGTTTATGAGCTTTTCTACCTTTATTAACAATTCTACTTAAAGTATCGACTGCTAAGATGAAAAGAAACGGGGAGAGGGGATCCCCCTGTCGAACTCCTCGTTTACATGAAAAATAGTGGGTTAATTCCCCATTAACAGTAATACAAGATTGAGAACTGAAAAACCAATTTTTTATCCAAGCTGCCCATATTGGTCCAAAACCCCGAGATTCTAAGACTTCAATGAGATATTCCCAATGAATTTTGTCATAAGTCTTCTTGTAAACTTTAATTTCCTAAAGTTTAGTGTGGGCAAGCACATAGAAAAGTAAATTTTGCATTCACACGTAACAAAATATGATTTAATGGAGTTTCTACAACAGAATAATTTTTTTTTTTTGTAAAATAATAAAGAAAATTGTTAATTGTTGTCTTGATCTTGCCCGCAAACAATGATCATACAGAAAAGAATTAAAATCTTTTGTAAAATCATGATTATAATCTTCAATAATTAATATCTTATCGCACCATAAATTCAAGCATCTCAATCATTACTTTTAAATAACGTGTTACAGTAATTAACTCAAAAACGGAATTTGAATTCGAACGTCCGTTATAAAATAGCATACATTATAATTATTCTAATTAAAATTGTTCTATAAATTGACTCCAAAGTCCAAATGTCCCAGTTAGGCTTACACTCTACAAGATAACACGATGATTTATGATTACGGAACCGATCACAGTAACTTCTAATTCACACCTCAATTATGGGTCTCTGACATCCCTGGCCCAATCATCAGCGTTCGCGGTTCTGCGCAGTGGTTCTTGCGCCTGTGCCTACCAAATCATAGTTGATCTACACTTATAAAAAAAACGTCATAGTTGATCTGTGGATAGAGATAATTCTCGTTCCTTTGTTCCCCTCTCCCTGATTGATTACTTGTGGTAACTTACTGAGTGTCTCAGATCTCTTATGCGGGTCCTTCTGTCAGTATTTGAAAACACAGAGTTAGAAAAGGATCAGGCCGCAGAGCAATATAAAAACATGAATCGTTTATCTCGTGTCCAGCTCATCATTTCCGGTGGTCCCATTGTGCGCAACTCCAGCGAGATTTGATTGACACCTCTTCTTCGTCTTCATCTAATTTTCTCTCCTCTCTCTTCCCCTCTTCTCTCCTTCTAATTTTCTCCAAACCTCTCTCTCCACACGCAAACTGATCACACATCCGAGTCTCTGACAAAATCGTAACCAATTTCAGGTCATCGAACCACGAATTCAAGCTCCATTAAGGTACTTCTCCCTAAATTACCGTTTAAAATACTTTCTCAATTAAATAACCTACCATTTCGTCAATATATCATGTAATCTCTGTGGAAAACCCGGTGCAGTAATCGTATTATCAGTAAGGTATATTTCTCCCACTGAAGGTAGCAGTTTGCTCAGAGCCTGGGGCTCTGTGACCCGCCACACAGATTGCCAAACCTGGAGTCATCATTTGGGCTGACAGTTTATTACTTGAAATCAAAAGCAGATCTAGATAAACCAAATCAGAGAGCAGAACGTTAGTGAGCAAGAATGAGCTTTAGAGAGGAGAGCGGCAGCGATGATGGCCGCTCGTCTTCTGCGGCCGACCTCAAGCGGCCGTTCCTGCACACAGGAAGCTGGTATAGGATGGGTGGGGGCGGAGTTGGTGGGTCCGGCGTAATGGGGTCACGGCAGTCAAGCCTCATGGACAAGATGATGATGATGTCATCAGCGGCAGTTATAAAAGATACGGCCATCTCGGCCTTTCTCTGCACCATGATTGTTGCATTGGGACCCATCCAGTTTGGCTTCACTGGAGGGTACTCGTCACCAACCCAGTCTGGTATCATAGCTGATCTTGACCTCTCCATTTCAGAGGTAGTGTCTCTCACTTGACAGTTCACACATACTCTTGTTTTCAAATGAATGCAGTGAATGATTTTTGGTTCTTACTATTTGGTAGTTCTCCATTTTTGGATCCTTATCTAATGTCGGTGCAATGGTTGGGGCGATAGCAAGTGGGCAAATCTCCGAGTATATTGGCCGAAAAGGGGTAGGCCTCATACCACATTGTGTTTCTATAAAAAAAATTAACCATAAATTACAGAGTTCAATCCAATTTTTGTGCTCTGAGTTTAATTTTTTTTTTTTTTTCCTGGTTGTATAGTCTCTGATGATTGCATCCATTCCTAACATTATTGGCTGGCTTGCAATATCCTTCGCTAAGGTTAGTCAATACTATTGTTTAATGTCCTCATTTATGTACCAAAGAAATATCTGCAATTAAAGGTAGATAGTTTTCAATTGTTAGCAAAAACACCTTAGTTTTATCTAATAATGATTTAACTCTTAATACCATGGATTCAGATTTTTTTAAACCATCATGTTTTTTATATGGTTAGTTAACTTAATATTGCTTGGTAATATTGAGCAGGACTCTTCCTTCTTGTATATGGGGAGGCTTTTGGAAGGATTTGGTGTAGGTGTAATCTCGTACACGGTTAGAAATCAATTTTTCTGAATTATTTGTCCTGTTGAGTATTTCATCCAGTTTGATTTATGTATTTTTGTCCTCATATAATCTAGGTTCCTGTTTACATAGCTGAAATTGCACCCCAGAACATGAGAGGGGCTCTTGGCTCTGTCAATCAGGTACTTTGCAATCATATTCCCATTAGTTTTTTTGAGATTGAATATTTACTTTTTGGGGCTTCTTTTAATATAACTTGCAAAAGGGTGAGTACTGCAGTTATCCTTGCAACATATTGGAAACATGGCATGTGCCCTAATAAAAGTTTCATTTATGCCTCCCTTGCCCTGATTTCCTAGAAAAAGATCCCAAAAATGCTCTTCATGATGTATTTTCTTTTTCCGCCTTAAATGAATAACAAAAGTTACTATTTTTGGTACATTTCAAGAAACAGAAAGGAAAGTGTACATGATTTTATATCCATGTTTTATTGAGGTATGCTAGACTTGTTATTTTGCTGGGCCATACACATCATGTCATAATGAATTTTTTATTTATTTTTGTTGAATATACTAAGTCTTATTCATTTTTTTTTGTTGGGTGCTTAGTTGTCTGTTACAATTGGCATCTTACTTGCATATATACTGGGCATGTTTGTACCATGGAGAGTGCTTGCTGTAATAGGTAAATCAGCGTAACAGAACTTCTATTATACTATTCTATTACACTATTTACAACACCCCCCCCCCCCCCCACACACACACCCCACCACCAAAAAAAAAAAACAATTCATTCTCAAGCTTTTATTAATAGATGCAATCTTCTTTCGTATTTTAGGGATACTACCATGTACTATCCTTATTCCTGGCTTATTCTTCATTCCCGAGTCTCCTAGGTGGCTGGTAAGAGCTAGTCTATGCTGCTAAAGAAACAGATGTAGAAGTTATATGGTTACTTTATAGGAATACTGGATTTTACCTGCCAACTTGGAAAATTTCATAATGCCACATTTATAGAAAAAACAAAATTGTAAAAAGCATCTGTGGTTGATGTTAACTTCTGAAATGCTGTCAAATTTATCTGGATTCACTGGAAAATTATATTTAGGAATGGTGTTTTACCGTGGTGTATTTATGAAGTTTGTTCTTGTCTTTATTTATCTAGGCAAAAATGGGAATGCTAGAGGATGCTGAATTGTCACTGCAAGTTCTAAGGGGATTTGAAACAGATATAACTGCTGAGATGAATGAAATCAAGGCAAGTTTTCATGATTTCCTATTTTAGTGAACTATGGGTTGAGAAATTCAAAGAGATGCTGTCTATCACAATTTCAGCTAATAACGCTACTGAATTGAACCCGGTTGGTGTGTTACTATAGTGACATCAATAAGCAGTTAATGGGATTTTAATCCTACATTGATCTTGAAAACTATAAATCAAGTTTATCTTATTCTGGGATATTTCCAACCTGTTAATCACCTGTCATCAAAATACAATCTCATTGATTTAATTTGATTTATTTATGCAGAGAGCAGTGCAATCAGGAAGCAAAAGGACCACAATTCGCTTTGCTGAGCTCAAGCTGAAGAGATACTCCGTTCCTCTTTCAGTTTAGTTGCATTCAATTTGCATAAATTGATTACTCCCATATATCATTTTGCACAAATTTTAGAAGGCCATTCTTCTATTCGCTCATTAATTCTTATTTTTTTATTTGGGTAATTTCCAGTTGGGTATTGGGCTTCTCGTTCTTCAACAGCTTAGTGGAATCAATGCTGTTCTCTTTTATGCAAGCAGCATATTTAAAGCAGCTGGTATGTTTATGCTTAGATCTAAGTTTAACTTTGTATGGAAACTTTACTGAGTTCCAGTACCAGAGGGAATTCACTGATACCAAGCACCTGAGTTAATCTTATCAGATTGAGGATTTTTACTGATAAGTAAGAGTACCTGAGCACTACAGCTGGCACTAAATTTAAGTGGTAAGGTGCCACTTTGAAGTTTGAATGTGTTATCATAAACCATTTTGGCGGGTGTTTATTAATGTTCATATTTTGCCTTGATTTTTTGGCTTTGCAAGTGTTGTTTTGAGTTTTCCCTTTTTTTAATCTTAAACAGGGCTGACAAATAGTGACCTAGCTACCAGTGGTCTTGGTGCTATTCAGGTATAACTTTATTCAAGCCAACAACACTGAGATCCTTGAATCTTTCACCTTTTATAAATTTATCACTATTACATTTACTAACTATTATTCGGGGCTTAATTCAGTAAAAAGGGAGAGAGAACCCTAGGTTATATGTTAATTTGATGCATTTGCAGTTTAGAGTGCTTTATTGTAAAGAAAAAGGAAGTCTGCAGGGTTAATTGTAAACATGAAATTAGGAGGCATTAGTTATCTCTCTATTTCTTATTAAATATGTAGTATTGTAGGTTGTTGCCACCGGAATTACAACCTGGTTGCTTGACAAAGCCGGCCGAAGAATTCTTCTCATTGTAATTTCCATGCTCTGATCAATACTAATTTAAAATCTTAGAAAATAAGAACATACCTCTATTTTTAATCGAACTAAGTTTACGAACTTTTTATATTCTTAATTCAAGATCTCAACCACTGGCATGTCGCTCAGTCTCCTACTTGTTGCTGGGGCATTTTTCCTGGAGGTAATATTTTATGAACTATTAAAAGAACTTATTTGTTTCAAACTAAATGGAATGTGTCTAACTTCTGTTCTAAATACAGGGCACTTTTTCAGAAAGCTCCAATCTATACCACATTATGAGTGTTCTTTCGTTGTGTGGCCTTGTGGTACGTTTAAACCAAAATTAGGATTTTTAACTATTCTTCTTCTTGCTGTATATCTCTGACCTTTCTCAAATGCTTTTTTTAGGCCTTTGTCATTTCATTTTCTCTTGGAATGGGAGCCATTCCATGGATTATCATGTCTGAGGTACTTGTTTATATAAAATTGTTAATCAAGGATTGCAGATTCTCTGAGTACAAACACATTATTATAATTGTTATCTATTTGCGATTATTGCCATTTGCTGATGCTGCCTAAGCACTGACAGACGTCAACCGGAATAAATGACTTAAAAGACATCCTTATAACCGAAGCAAGCAAAATAAAATAAAAAATAATGATAAGCAGGTCGGTAAATTCAAAATTAGTTACAATTAATAAGTTGGATTAAGGTGCTTGAAGTTGCATGAATGCATAGTTTTATCTTGGAACAGGAAACTTCAATTAGAGTTCGCCATTTTTCAGTATTCAATTCTTGTAGACACGAAAATAATGAATTTACAAAATTGGATGCTATTATTATCGTGGCAAATTGTTTTGTAGATTCTACCGGTGAACATAAAGAGTCTTGCAGGAAGCGTTGCTACACTTGCCAACTGGCTGACATCATGGATCATCACCATGACTGCCAACTTACTCCTCACTTGGAGTTCTGGAGGTACATATCTCTCTTTCCCCCTCTCTCTCGGCACACACCATGCACAAAAGTTTTGTACTCCAATCTGGCAGTGCCAGTATCCTGAGCCAACCCGACAATCCACCTGACCCGCCCAAAGATAACCCAACTTGAATCTAATGTATTTTTTAAGGTCAATTTGAATCTATAGTTAATGACCTAAATGTGACCTGACCCAAATCCAATGAAAATGAAACCCTATGGACACTTGCAATAACATACTCCTGGTCAGATCTTACCGATCCTGAACTGCAACTTCAGATTTGTTGCTTATGAATTCCAATGAACTGAAGATCAATATGATCTTACTGAACTGCCTGATAGAAAAAACTTGAGATGGGTCCAAATGGCCCCACCTGTGGCTTGCCACTTCTACTGATATGCTAACATGAAGCATGCTCTGTAAAGGTATAGCTTAAATTTAATTTATTTTGTTAATTTTTTTTCTTTTCGTAGGAACCTTTACATTGTACACGGTGGTCAGTTTATTCTCGCTAGTATTTGTGGTACTTTGGGTGCCAGAAACCAAGGGAAGAACTCTTGAAGAAATCCAGTGGTCCTTCCGATAGATTTTTCAAAAAAGAAACAAAAAACTAGAAGGAAAACAAAGAACTGTTAAAATCATATTTAAAAAAGAAATCATCATCTTTTAAGTGGAGTAAACATTTGATATGCCTGATAGGCTCTAGGATTTTTGTATTTCATTCCTATCTTCTTTGTTCTTGTAAAGTCCGAGAGTCAAAATGTATATGCGATTTTATTTATGGGGCATTTTTGCCTGAGTAAATAAAACTAGACATGTGATAATAATGTTAAAATTGATTTTTTTTTTTGTAATATCTCCTGGGGAAGAACCTATGGTTCAGTGTCTGAGTTGAGCTGCAGTAGTTTGCATTATCTTCATTGAAAACCATGCAATGGGGATAATTGAGTGCCCTTGAAAAAATTATGAGCTTTTAAAAGAAAAGTTACCCTAAAATTAAAAAAAAAATGTCTATAATTGTTTTATTTGATAAATCCTGTGCAAATTGTCATGTGATGTTGTAAGATTCTGAGACTTTTAAGTGTAATTTTCATTGTTGGTTCTCTACAATCTGCAAATCAGTCTGTACCGATCCTTTAGCAGAGCCAGTGTGTTGTAGTTTGTGGGCATGATGAGATATCGAGATATACGTAGCTTTTTTGTTCAGCTGCCATATGCTTTTTAATTCCAGATCAATACATGTTGGACCAAATTGGTACCGTACCAGATGGAGATTGCTTGCTTTTCAATTACATATCAATACATGCTGAACCAAATTGGTACCGGATCAAATGAAGATTGCTTCTGGTTGGGAACTTTTTGGAACTTTTGGCTGGTATATGTTGTTTACAGCCCCACCAGTATTGGTCCAGTAATGACCAAACTTGACCAATAGAGGTATGATAGATCCAGTCAATTGAGCTCTTTAGATTCTAACTGTTGTATGCGTCAATAATGCCACTTTAGTTTAATCTTCAGTATAAATGTAAGTTGGGTTTCTGTTGGGTTAAGGTGTGATACGTACTGTGATGTAAGTCATGTAACCACCAGTCATAGTATTTAGAAACAAAGGTTGCATCACGTGTTTATTGTGAAAGAAAATGAATATATACAGAGAATTATAAATCTTTTTTTTTATCATTTACTTATAATCAATTTGGGTTGCTGCTACAGGAATGACATTGACAACTTTAAATTATTGTGTTTCAGTATTCTATTTCAGAACTCAAAAGCTGACACGTCGTATTCTCGAGTTTTTGCTAGCGAAAGCAAGATACAGCTTTTCTAAACATAAATTAATTTAAGCATGTCTGGTTTATTTGGAAAAAGAAGTTACTGCTTACATTTTTTATTTTTCTGGTTCCATCAATAATTCAATAGTATAGGTATCGCTTATCAAACTAAAGCTAGTCAAAGATCCCTGAATTATAAAGCTTTTCTCTTTAAATAAAGCAGCATTACACAGTTTCAGGAACTATCCTTTTATAGGCTACATTTTGTTACAAAACCGAGGTCAGCTAAATTTAAATTTTGAACTTAAAACAAGGCAATTTAATTAATTTCTCAACTAATTGTACTGAAAAAGGCCACCACGGTCTATAACGGGAAACGGTTGCGGTTGTACGATGTTTAGCCGCCACGGCATGCACGGCAAGTCCCGGCTGTCCGATGTATCGTCTCCGTAAGAGGAGAAACCGTTGCTTTTGCTCACCGGAGACGCGTAGCAGCCCCAGTTTTGCTGCTGGTGTGAACTTTGATATGAGTACCCTGAGACGTACCCGGAAGTGCAATCTAGTACTGGAGAGACTGCTGCTGCTGCGGCTGCACGCCTTTCTTCCTTTTTGTATCGGATGCCGCATGCATTACACAATGACTGCACAAGAGAAAAATAACAATTAAATTTGGGCAAATGTTAACTATGCAAAATTAAACATAACTTTGTAAATTCATGTCTAGGTAATGTATGGTTATAACTTCCTACTTTGGGCAATCATGATATGATATATATATTATATACTTCTTCTTGACATGTGCCTGTTTTAGTCTTCAATACAACCAAGGTTGCTAAAAAAATTCTATGGGGATGAAAGATGATAATTAATTTGTTGTATCAATTGGCAGAAGTGGTTTTAATTTATAAGTGACGAAACAATCATAGAAGTACATTTAGCAATTAGCAATAACACTTAATATATTACACTTTATCAGAATAATTTGGTATTAGTGCACCATAGCAAAATATTCTTAGGCGCTAATATCAAAGATGCATGTATAGATAAAGCTAAACAATAAAGCATTGGTACTATTTTTCAGATGATTCCTTTTATTGCCTACTCAAATTCCAATGCTTTATGTACCAGTCTTTAATATAATAAACAGCACCAGTATATTAAACGCATGCTTTACGTACATCACCATGTATTAGCTAGAAACATTTAATAAATGAAATAGTAAAAAATCATTTAATCATACAACAAGAACCCATACACACCTTGGGGCCTCTTGGTCCATTTCTCCAGAGAGGTGTAGATGTCGTGTCGCAATTGGCGCACCGACGGGTCATACGGGTTGAACCATCAGCTTCCCTGTTTGATCCTGAACTCTTATTCAACTGCTTATTACAACCATTTGATTCAGTTGAGGCGACATCCCAAGATACGCTCGATGCACATGACCCGCCGCTTTGCCGGGAGCCGTGCGGCCTCGTCCGTGTAGTCGTCTCAGCATGGCGGGTCGATGGGGTTCCAAGAGAGAGAGTACAGTCGACAGTTGGATCATCGTAAGAACTAGTGTTATTTGTGGAATGCTTGGATCCAGATAAGGGGAACAATAGAGAGAAGAAGGTGCCATGGTTGTTTCCACAATGGTGCAGCATTTTGTTGAGTTAGAGAGAAGAAAAAAGAAATGAGGGTGATGATGATGATGATAGTTTGTTTATGAGCAACTAACTGCCTTGGCTTAATCGGTTACAAGTTATCAAATGGGGTATATATATAAGGGGAGAAAGTGAGGGGACAGTAAAGAAAAGCGAGGTGCATGGGGACTGGAGAAGTGGGAGATAGATCCTGGGCTTGCTTGTTTGTTTCTTTGTTTCTTTTTAGATTTTGGGTTTTTTTAATTTGTTGGGTTTAATTGGTGTGCGCCTGTTTGACCGGCATTTTTTTTCCATAACCAAAAAAATAAATAAAATAATAATAATAATCACATCTTCAATAAAATTTCATCCATAACCAAACCGTCTCCCGGAGGGACAGTTTACACCCCTACCAACCCGCCCCCCAGTGGGGCGGTTTACCCACAGACCAACCCTCCCCCTGGGGGGGCGGTCTTCCTTTTTTTTTTTGGGAATCTGAATCTAAAAATGAGAAATATATAGATAAATTCTAAATCTTAATTTTTGAGATACTAAATGACGTTTTTTGGCGATTTTGATTCGTTGAAGGGAAAAAAGGTTAAAAAAATGGACATACAAAAACATAACCAATAGCAAACAAAACATTTTTGAGATACTAAACCGCCCCCTACGTTTTTTGGCGATTCTAATATTTGAGATACTAATCTTTATTATTTTCTTTATGCACATACAAAATATTACAATAACAAACAAAAATGTTCAATCTTACTTATGTCCTCAAATTGTTTTGCAAGATCTTAAAATATATCATTTTTTTCAATCTTACTTACTTAATAGCATCATTTAAAAAAATATATATCATTAATGAAAGTTATAAGACTTTAAACGGGCCGAAAGCATTTAAAAAAAACGATGCTTCCGGCCCATTTGAATTGAAAGTTATAAGACTACTGTTTTATTGTATGTATATATTATATATAGATTTAATATTGTAATATGAAAGACTTTGTAGTATATTGGTTAGAGTGTGTGACTCTCACCCAAGGGACGCGGTTCAAGCCCCAGTGGTGACAAAAAATGGGCCGGAAGCATCGTTTTTTTTTTAAACTTTAAACGGCCATAACTTTTGCTAGGAAAGTCGGATTGGCGCGTATGACCCCAATTCGGAAAGGGGGGGAGGAGACGGTGGTGACCGTCGCCCGTGGGTGTAACCCGGGTATCCGACGAATCAGAATCGCCAAAAAACGTCGTTTAGTATCTCAAAAATTAAGTTTAAGATTTTAGTGTCTCAACTGAATTTTCTTATGTTGAAAAATACGTTTCAACACTGAGAAATGCACCAGCAGGAAGTGCAATTGCCACATGAGAAGTCTCATACAAGCATTTTGTCTTCCGATTCGATTTCAAGGACTAGAAGGTACATGCTCTAGCAAATTAAATTTATGAATTTAATTTTCTGTAATTATAATATAGTTTACTGGTTCTGTTGATCCTAAGAAGCGTAGGCGTCTCTTTGCAAATTAGTAGTCTAGATAGGAACATTATATGGAATATATCACCTGATTTTGTCTTAAAAATGTAAAGCATGTTTAGATAATTAGGTTCGTGTATTGGTTTGAGTATCAGAGATATGCTTGTTTTGTTTAAATTTCAATCTCTGTATATATTTACATCCAATGCTTGTTAGCGAAGATTAGCGAATGTAATTCGATTTGCATAGTCGTCTGCAGCAGCTTTGGATTTGGGCCGATTAGATTAGCGAAGATATTAGATTATTACTTTTTAATTTTATTTTTATAAGAGTAAATAAATTTTTAAAAAAACAAGATTTAGAATTTATCTATATATTTCTCATTTTTAGATTCAGATTCCAAAAAAAAAAAAAGGAAGACCGCCCCCCCAGGGGGCGGGTTGGTCTGGGGGTAAACCGCCTCCCCGGGGGGCGGTTTGGTTATGGATGAAATTTTGTTGAAGATGTAGTTATTATTATTATTTTATTTATTTTTTTGGTTATGGAAAAAAATGCCGGCCTGTTTGAGGTTGATTGGTTTAGACTGCTTTTTTGGATGAAGACATAAACAGTGAGATAATTTAAAACAGAGAAAGTGACTTAATTAATTTAATGTTTGGTTGAATTAGTAAAATTGCATGTTAGTTTACAAAAGATAAAGAAAAAATAATTTATTTTTATTAACTCAAACACATTCAGATGTAAAATAGTTATTCGGAATAGTCATTAATCTGGATTAACACTATTTTTTTATCTCATTCAAGCGCACCTTTAATTTTCATTTTTGATAATGATAAGTGATACGGGATGGTCCAATTTTTTTAGATAATCAAAATTATTTTCCAAACTGTATTTTTGGAAATTATAGCAATGAAGTCGGAGAAACAAAAAAAAAAGTCTCGAAATTCCCTTCGTAATTTAATTTTTTTTCCTCAGTATTTCAAGAACATTTTTTTATTATTTAAAAAAAATTGATAGAGAATAGCAATGGAGTTCGAGAGACTGCGCGATTTAAATCTTTATATTGTGAAACTAAGTTCTATAAATGGTCCAACTTTTTTTTTATATAATTCGTAGTGTGAATCTGATTTATTCATTCTATATCACACGAATCAATTAATGAGATAATAAATCATTTTTAAGAGAAAAAAAAACAGCAGATATGCGTTCAGGTGTAGTACAAACAAATTTTCTTTTTAAAAAAAAATAGAGAAGAGGATCCTCTAATTAACATGTATACTGGATGAATTCTTCAACCAATGTTGAATATGAGGAGGGATCGGATTACACCTTTTTTTTTTACACATTTTGATACCTATCATTTTTGAAATCCAAATAGTCAATCCAAACCGTTCAACATGATTGATATATTAAAATATGCTTGGAAATAAAATTTTACATTTTTTTGAATTTTTTTACTATTTATTAAGATGGTTACAAAATCGTTGTTTTCGGACCATTGAAAAATAGCAATTTTGTAACCATCTTAATAGATAGTAAAAAATTCAGAAAAATGTAAAATTTGATCTCCAAGCACATTTTAATATGGTTATCATGTTGAACGGTTCGGATCAACTATTTGAATTTTGAAGTTGCAAAATTGACCTATAAAAAAAACAGTGTCAAGATGTGTCAAAAGAAAGGGTGTAATTGGATCCCTCCTCGTTGAACACATATTAACATATATTGTTTGTGACAATAATTAACATGAACTTATTAAAGAGAAGTAATAGTAAATTGATACATAAGCGAAGGCCTAATTATTTTGAAGGTAATTAAGACTTGATCAGTTGTTTAAATAAGAAGGATCATTTTACAATTGTTATTTTGACTATCTCAACATTTAATTTAAATAAAAAAAAACGGAAAGTAATTATATTGATAGCTTAACAATCAAATTTCATACAAATTCAAGTATTGTTTGATGATGCATCAATGACCGTTAATTTCAGATAGTTGAAATTTTAAGGTAATTGATGTACTATTAAACATACACAAAACTCTCATCATATTTTATGGACCTAATATGTGGATGGTATATTTATTGGCTGTAATATTGGATTTTATATTTACACTTTATTACAAAAACTGTCAATATTGTCAAAGTATGGAATATATTTTCAAATGATCCTCTCTTTGAATAAATGAAAAACATTCTGTTAGCATGAAATTGTCCTTGGCTCGTTCTCGGTATCATGCAACGAGTTTTGAATTTATATCTTTATCATACAAAAGACTAATATTTTAATCAAACTAGCTAGACGCAAGTTTTCCTAAAAAATCAGAATTTAAATTTTGTCCGCTAAGTAACACTTTAATAACACAGGCAATGTTGGATCTTAACTCAGCTTATTAAAATATAATTATGTTTAAGCAATAAGGCGAAATTAATAGCTTGTATAAATTCTCGCCATTTTAATTATGTAAAATTTCTAGTATATCTCCGGAATTTACATATATCAAAAGTACGAACCGTGCACAATTTTTGGTTTACTATTCAAGACCTATTCGGTTGTTACGGGATTGTGCGAGATGAGATTTTTTTTTAATACATAACTAACAAATAAAAATACTGGGAACCCATTCCTATTTGTATGTACGGAGTTAATTGTGAAAATATGCTGAAATAAGTGTTCGATTGTATGTAAAAATAGTTGTGGAAAATTTTAATTTGAGAAAGATAATCATGAGAAACTGTATTTTTTTTCTTTTTAAAAATTTTTTTTTTCCGATCAATTCTAATAATCTAAAGTCCGAGAAGTAACATGTAAGAAATTTTAGAAAAGTATACTCTTTTTTTAATAAAAATTGATATTTCCACCGATTTCCACTCAAGAAACCACAATTTTAGAGATGGTACACCATAGGTTCATACAACATCTCCTACTAATTATAATAAAAAAAAAAACATATACTTTATTTACAATAAATTATGTAATAAATTGAAAAAAAAAATGGTTAATTAAACAATAAATTAATTAAAAGTAAACATAAATATATTGAAGACATATAGATTAAAACTATTTTAAAGCCTTCCCCATACCTCACAAGCTCATGGGAAAATTTTCTCATTAATTCAAAAATCTCACACACACCCATAAAATTGTGTTCATCCGAACAGGACCAATCAATATGCACTTGTTTGGCAAATCTTAGGGCTTGTTCGGCGTGAATACTATTCACGGCGAAAAAAAAAATTCAGTTGAACAGTATTTTTCTGTTCAAAATTCATGCCCAAGCCCAATCTCATATGCATGCCGAACAAGCTCTTAAGGATCAGCAGCTATTCATATATAGTAAAAGTAAAATAATGAATATGAGTTTTTTTTTTTAAGGTTGATAGGGAATATGAGTTTGAATGGTATTATTTTGTACTATTTGATAAATTTTAGCGGAACACTGTTCGGATAACAACACATACAATGATGACTATATAACTAAAGACGACAATAATATTAACGGTAAATAAATAATATAAATAACTGATATTAATTCCCCGTTCCTCGTAATCCATTATTCGACTCGTTCTATTTTTAAAGTTATTATGAACTATCTAATCCGTATCTGGCAACTGCATGTACTCAGTCGTAATGGAATTCACTATTTTACTATTTTTACTTTGTCAAATGAGCTCATTCAGATGATGAATAGTATAGTGCAAATAACATAATATTCATGTTATGGTATCAGTTTTTTTTTTTTTTTTTTTTCCGTTTACATTATTCTGTAAAAAGAAAGATGTTTCAAATGGGAACAGCTTGGTTCCGTTCACCGTTGGATCTGCTTTAGGATTCGTGCGCACGGATTTTAAAGCAGATATGAAATTGCATGCGCAAATTCTAAAACAGATTCAACGGTGAGCGAACTCGTTAAAACCACTTTGGATCGGATGACTATCAGACCCAAGCTGCTCTCGTTTCAAATTTACCGATGTGGACACACATATCACAGTCAACTTGCAGAAATAAATTTCCTGGCTAAATTGCTATTTGGTAGCAATAACGAATTATATATTTATGATGATTCCATGTATAAAAAAATATAAATATTCTGAAATTAATACTGACCGATTAGAGTGATGACTGATGAGACTATATATAGTCCACACCGTACCTGTGAAATTAATACTGACTGATTAGATATTCCGATACACATTTATATACATTGCAGAGTATACCGGAAAGGAATCAATCATCAATGACATTGATCAATTATATCTTGACTTGAATCACTGACAACTGGAATACACACCAAGAAAACAAGAGTCTAGAAACCGGCCCAATTACAAGTCTATTATCCCTAAAGTACCTCAAATTTTATGATTGAAATCCGGACCGTCCAACCAGTATTTGAGTTAATATTATTTAATTTGAAAATTCATGAAACTTCTTTAATATGTGTCAATACGAATCCGATGGCCTGGATTCGTTCTGCAGTACCTCAAAATTTGAGTTTCTTAATACGAATTCATCAATTATTGTCGAATCTCCTAAACTAACCTAAATTGGACGGTCAGGATTCCTTCTGCTGAACTCAAATTTTGAGTTAGCACATAGCAGTATGAATTCGGACCTGCTACATGGATGAATACATAGCACAATTCACATAGAAACCGAATCCAATAATGAGAGATAGAGAGGAGATGAAGAGATGAGGAGGCGGTCAAAAGAGAGCACGTGAAATGAGGAACAGTCTTCAATGCAAATCAAATCTCTTACACTTGCTCCGATCACGAGGCTCCATAATTTTAAATGAACTCAAAGTACTCTTCGCAACACACTGCTTTACATTATTTATTTTAAGTTAAAATCACAAAATTGCATCGGCGCAGTCTGAGAGAGATAAGATGGAAGTACGTACAGAGTAGAGACACGAGGCAGGAGCGGACCAACTACACATGACATGACATGCACCGTATCCCCATGCAAGGAATTTTACTATTTTATTTCATTTTACTTGTGGGTTTTATGCTTCATCGTCTCATCTCCGTATCTTGTGTTAATGCGTGTAAATATATCTGTCAGGCACTTCCAATTTATCTTATTTAGATATCTAATTTTTGTATATTATAACTCCTCTTCCACTAAAATCCATCTGATAACTGGTCTAAGACGTTGGATTAACATCAAAATTCGTACGAGCAAGATTTAAATTTGAACTAATCTCAAATGTCTCGTAAATCTTAACCGTCCGTGTGAATCTCAACTACAAATCAAACATAACATCAGAGATGGATTTTGGTATGATGCCCATCAAATCACATACCCATCAAATCTCTCCGCTCCCATTGTCTCTTAATTTTATGTTGTATGTCATACTTTACAATTTACATACAGCTGTCTGATTAAAATCAACACGTTGCATCAAGAAACATACTCTTTTTGGATTTCAAAGTTTAATTTTGATCGTGTAACTAGGGGTGGCCAAAAAGCTCGTAGCTCATGGCTCGCTCGTTACTAGACTGAACTGTTAACGAGTCAGCTCGCTACTAGTTCGGTCCATAATTAACAAGGTGGCCTAGCTTGCTTGCCAGCTCCCGAGCTAGCTCGGTTAGGCATCAATTTGTGAATTTGTATGTATTTTATACTATCAAGTTCGGTTCAGCTCGTAAAAAAAGGTTTGTAAAATTTATTTTCTTATTAAAACAAGGTCCAGCCAAACCCAGCGAGCCAGCTCGTCAGCTCGCGAGCTCGCTCGGGCTGGCTTGTCACGATTTTGAGCTGAGATTTTAGCTCGGAAGTCCTAGGTCTAGCTCGTTCGGTCTAGGCTCGGTCCATAATTAACGAGCTGAGCTAAGGCCCTTACAGCCCTACGTGTAACCACTGAAAAATACAGTATGGAAATATTAATTATTAATTTATTTATTTTTGAAACCTTCGCAGAGGCTACGAAGTCGTGAGGGGGGATCGAACTATCAACCTTTGGGTACAACAATCATTGGACTTTTTCCTAGCCAACTGTGCTACCTCCCCTTTCTCTTAATTATTAATTTATAGATGGCTAATTAGGAAGCTAGAAATTGATGGTTTGAAATGTATCATCCTTCTATCACGTAACTCACGTTACACATCCCATGACACTTAATTAACAGTTGAGCAAAAAAAATAAAGGAAAAACAATAATTAAGATAAAGATTAAAGAACACTAAAAAGAAGAGAATTTGAGATTTAAAAAGAAGGGTTTTAAACAAAAATGCATGGAGAGAAGTTCACGCAATGATAAGAAGAGAATCAAAAGAAAAGGGAGAAGTCCAAATCATCGGTCCAAAGAAACGGTCGGTCAGAGTCTTGGAAGATCCCGCTTTTTTTCTCTCTCCATTTCTTTTATTCTTTTTATTTTCTTTAATTTTTTCCTTTTGATTATGCCACTTATTTAAATGCATTTGTCGTGGGATTTGTTTGTTCAAAGTGTAAAAGTGCGATGTACAACAAATTATGCAGCTAAGACCACCCGGAAAAAATATTTCATATGAGTTTGTAGTGTTCGTAATAAATATAAGCTTTATATCATACTGAAATTTTTTTTTATACTGTCAAAATTCGTTTTAAATTAAAAATCATCCGGACCGGTTTATGTAAAAAAATACCACTCCGCATAATGGTTTCGTGCACCAGTCAAAACGGGTCTGCACAAGCACCTTGCGCACCTATTGGTCCGCACCATAGTTTGGCGCACCAGGTCCGCGCAATAATTTTGTGCACCAAGGGGTTCGCACAAGGGTTTGGCACACCAATAGGTTGCGCACGGAAATTGACATACTTGCACGGATTTTAATGTACTTAGCACAGATCTTGATGCAATAGGATGGTCCTTACAAATTGGGCTTTGAATAGTTGTGAAAATTTGGTCGAAGACGCACAACATGTGCGAACCCCCCTTGGTGCGCAAAATCAATGCGCGGACCAAAAGGTGCGCAAAAGTATTGTGTGGACCCAGTTTGACTGGTGCGTGAAACTATTGCGCGGGGGTGGTATTTTTTTACATAAACCGATCCGGGTGGTTTTAATTTAAAACGAATTTTGATAGTGTCAAAAAAAATTCGGTTTATCGTATTTTCATTTATATATATATATATATATATATATATATATATATATATATATATATATATATATATATATGAGGAGGGTTCCAATGCACCCAAAATTTCATGCTCCTATTTGCACCCATTTTTTTATTTCCTTTATCTTCATTTTCAAAGTCCGAATAGTCGATCCGAACCGTTCAACACGATCATCATAATAAAATATGCTTGGAGTTCAAATTTTATATTTTTTAGAATTTTTTTTACTATTTTTTAAGATAGGCACAAAATCATTGTTTTAAGGAGATTCTAGACCATCCGATAAAGTGATTTTGTACATATCTTAAAAAATAGTAAAAAAATTCCAAAAAATATAAAATTTGGTCTCCAAGTATATTTTATTATGATGATCGTATTGAACGGTTAGGATCGACTATTCGGACTTTGAAAATGAAGATAAAAGAGATAAAAAAATGGGTGCAAATGGGAGCATGAAATTTTGGGTGCATTGGAACCCTCCTCTATATATATATATAGTTGAGCTAACTTGCTTTGGGAAGTAAAGAGGGTTCTTTACTTCCCGCTCAAATCTCTATTTTCAAAATTCAAATAGTCGATCCAAACGTTAGATGTGATCTCCATATTGAAATGTGCTTGGAGACCAAATTTTACATTTTTTGGAATTTTTTTACTATTTATTAAGCCACTTTGAAAATCGCTGATCCAACGGTTTCACTGTTCAAACAGTGAAACCGTTGGATCAGCGATTTTCAAAGTGGCTTAATAAATAGTAAAAAAATTCCAAAAAATGTAAAATTTGGTCTCCAAGCACATTTCAATATGGAGAACATGTTGAGCGGTTCGGATCGACTATTTGAACTTCGAAAATAGAGATACGAGCGGGAAGTAAAGAACCCTCTTTACTTCCCAAAGCAAGTTAGCTCAACTCTCTCTCTCTCTCTCTCTATATATATATATATATATATATTATAAGTACGTAGATGTTCTAATTTTCAGTTAAATAGTTTGTCTTTTATATTATATGTGTCTTTTTTATATTTTCTACGTGGAAAGGTCTAAATTTATTTAGAAACATACTCGTTACATACAGATGTTGTGATTTCTCAATTTTTTTGAAAACTTTTCTAACCCCCCTCCAAATTGATTGTCAAATACATGATCTTTTTCTTTTTTAAAATGTCATTTAAGGATACACATCCACAATAATTGCTACATTTCTTTATTTCGTTAGTACGTCATTAAGAATGCAGGTATACACGTAATAGCATTAAGGGTTACAGATCTACATTAATAGCAATGAGAATACATATCCACACATAATAGCAATAAGGATTATGAATCCACATTAATAGCAATATGGATACATATCCACACGTAACAATAAGGATTACAAATCCACATTAATAGCAAAAATTATACAAATTTTCATACAACAAGACTATAATAGATTGATAAAATAGTAAAATAACAAATTACAGTATTTTATTGTAATATAAAATATCACACAAAATCATTGTACATATGAATTAAAAGCCAAAAATTTTATTTATACCCTTTAAAAAAACACCCCAAATTATGGAGATTTAAAAAATACCAGGGGCCGCCAAGCTAATCCCCACAAAACATGGTTTTTTTTTTTTGGAATATGGTATAAATAAAAATTTCGGAATTAAAAGTCCTCCAATTTATTTTCTACGAACTATTGAATTTTGAATACACTTGGTCTCTTGTAATAGGGAGGTGCTATTCTAAGGGCAATAATTTCAATAATGAGAGATGAGAGAATATTTCTTATACTAATATCCAATTTGTCCTCTCAAAATACTATATATGTATACGTAATCAATGAATTAACAAGGAAATTATCTCATATATCTTTCATCTTTTTTTGGTACATGGAATGATGGAAACCAATTCTTCCTAGCCTATATATATATGTCATGTCATTTATAACATTCACATACATACCTGATTCTATTGTTTGACTCATGATACAGTAATATATGAAAGGAAACATAAAGGCATTTGAGTTGCAAAAAAAAAAAAATTGGAAACCAATCAAATTAAAATTTCATTTTAATTAACAACTTCATTATAAATATTTATAAACTTTATAATGTATGTTTAGTTCTTAAAAATGTATTATGAATTTTATTATTTATAATGAGTTTTGTTAATTATAAAATCTCCAGAGTGCTCCATAATACATCCTTCACTATATTGCATCCTCATCTCAAATATTAAAACCTTCTATCTTTTCCAGACCAGATAGATCAGCTACACAATTCCAACCCAAAACTATGTACAATGTGTATTTAATCTAGAGATAAACTCAAAATAGAGACATAAATAGTCTTAATTGACAGAATTTGCAAAAACAGGATAGTGGCTAATGAAAATGACATAGCAGATATATCGATAGATTGGTTTCCATTCTATATGTACAAAAAAAAAGTTGAAAAATATTGGAGATAATTTCCTTATTAGTTATTAATTGATTATATATTCATGTACAGTGTTAAGAGAGAAGAGTAAATTGGACATTTGTATAAGAAATATTCTCTCAATCCTCATTATTGAAATTATTGTTCTTAGAATGGCACCTCCCCTTGTAATATATCTTAGTTACAATTTATTTTAATATCATTTATGTATATTGTTAAATTATTATTCTCATCGGTTTAATTTTTGATACAAATATGTTATTTTTTTATGGGAATTTGTATTCTCTTATAATATGTTTCCCTTGCAATTTACAGATGCGATATGTCCCTTACTAGTATCTATAATAGTGTAAAATATTGTTAAATAAAATGGTTGTAGCCATAATCTTAGCTACTTGAATATCATCTGTCAAATTTTAGTCAATTAAAAATTTGATGGGTTATCTATCATAAAGTCGTTAAGACTTAAGACTCCATAGTTAGATATTTAAATTGTTTGACGGAATGGGAAACGATTATCAGCCAGTTCAAATTAAAATATACATTATTTAAGATACAAAGAATGCTTCTGAAAAATTAATTTTTTTTTAGTTCAACAATATTTTTTTTAAATATCAACAAATGCTTCCGTATAAGTTTCCTTTTAGATTACTGTCGCAAGTCTACCTTTTTGAAAATATACGAAAACATTCCGACATTCTTAAACTTTTTTCAAAAAATATTTGCAAAATCACTTATTAAGTCATTAGATTGTTATTTCAAATTTCAAACTGAGATAGTTAGAATAATAAATTAAGGAGCGTATTTTTGTTATGACAAAAAAATGTTCGACGGGCGGATAAGGGTTCAAAGACGTTATGAAAAAATTAAAATAATATGATTCTTTTGTATTATTCTGCAAATATATACGCCATGTAACTGTGTTGTTCTTCGTTATACATAGTTATAACATTTAAAAATATTTATTATTTTAATTTTCCGCATTCAATTATTTTTTACAAAAATGATCTTATTTTTGTATTTGTCTTTTATCTCACATATATCTTTTTCCGGATTGAAATATTGACAATTCATCTCCAAGGTGGATGCATCTATAGGTAAAAAAAATGACAAAGTCATTGAGAATTATTCAGAAATTCATCTAAAGGATTTGTTGGGAAAAAGAAAAAAAAATGGATGGTGGGGGGTACACGAACGCGTATCCTCAGCATTAATTCAAAAAAGAATCTTTTGAGTTATTGAATCTCAACCGTTTGATCTTAAACGGAGCTAATCTGGCTCTGCCTATGACATAGGGGGCTTTTTAATATTAGTGCAGATCTAGTTTGCACGAATCTCGAAACAAATCGGATGGTTGAGATTTATTAACTCAAAAGGTTCCCTTTTAAGTTAATGCAGAGGATACGCATTCGGGGGTACACAAAGAGTAGATGAGGCGTCAGTGATATTCTTTCAACTATTTATTCTATTTCCGTATTGTACTCAATGAGATGGGTATGTGATAATTTTTTTTTGTTATCTTATCGGGTATGGGTACGGGTGAAGTTTTTTTTTTCGTTAGTTAAACAGACAAGAGAACATTTAAAGACTATTTCGTACCTATTACCTCTAGGGTAATTATATAAAATAAAATTATATGATAATATTGGAGAAATAATTAGTGATGTATATTTGTTATTTAGTGTTTATTTTTTATTATATTAAAAATGTTAAACATGTTACTTCTATTTGCATGTCTTTTTATATTGTTAAATAATAAATTTGACCAAGAAATATTCATGTTTTTAAATTCTCTTGCTACATTAAAAATATAATTTAGTTGGAATATTGCACGTAATTTTTTAATAGTAATGTGATTACATATGTGTGAAATGAATGAGTTTTTTATGTGTAATTTGTAAAATATAATAAAATTAATTATTATATTAGTGTTATTCATTATTTACCCGCTACCGTTTTGTTACCCAATAATTGTAACGGATAAGGGTGGGGTAAGATAAGATTAATTCTTAATGCATATTGCAAAATGACCATGCTACGAATTCATCTTTTTTTTTTAAAGTTCAAATAGCCAATTCGAACAGTTCAGCACGATGCACATGTAAAAATGTAAGTGGATATTAAATTTTATATTTTTAGAATTTTTTTATTATTTTTTAAATAGGTAGAAAATCACCCGATCTAATAATTTTGGACCTTTCGAAAGAAGTGAATTTCTATCAATTAAAAAAAAGTATAATAATACAAAAATAATGTAAATTTGGTCTCTAAGTATATTTTATATGGAGATTTGTGTTTAACGGTTCGGATTAACCTTATAGACGATATTCGTAATATGCATATTATCATAACCTCACTTTTTATATTGTGAATTTTTTAAATTAGGTTATACATAAAATCTCGTCTCGCATAATACTGTTAAGATTAGGGCTCCTCATGAGCTGAGTTGAGTCCGAGTTGAGGGTGATTTGGATTCAACTCACGAACTCATGAGCCAAGTTGAGTCCGAGTTGCTAATTTAGTTTTGAGTCAGAAATCTCGATTTGGAATCAACTCGCGAGCAACTCGAGTCGAAGTGAGTTGACTCATGACTCATAATATAGTACATAGTGCAATCTAATTTAATTCTAACAAAAGAAATAGTACATTGTTTATTAAAATAACACACAATTAAAAACACTACTTAATGAGACAATGGCCAATACATAATTAAACATTACGAAACAATACAGAGTCTAATAAATTAACAAAACAAAAGAAATAATACATAGTTCGCCAAATTACTAAATATTACAAAGTCTAATAAATTTATCAAATTACCAAAATAAAGTCTAATAAAATTTAACAAATTTAAATTTAATTCTTTTCTTTACTTGTTTTTCTCTTTCTTCTCTACTTCTCTTCATCTGTTGCAGATTACTCAAAATTTAACAAATTTAAATAATTTAAAAGTATAAAGTCTCTACTCTTTATCTTGAAAGAAATAAATTTAAATAATTAGGGTTTGGTAAGTCCAACCGAGTTGGAGATAATTTGGAATCGACTCATAAATCAACCGAGTCAATTTTGACTCGAGTTAGTTCCGAACTGAGTTTTTAGCGAGTTGAACCAGAATTGATTCCGAACAGAGTTCCGAGTCGTGAGCTTTTTGTGCAGCCCAAGTTAAGATAGATTTTTAATCTGACGTAACAAATTGACACTAGCTATTCAATGGACATGTCCAGTCAAAAGTAGCGGAGAAGATAGAGAGCAACCCGATTAACTATGTGGAGCTGGAATGCTGGATCCATCTCATTCGCCACAGTAGAAAGAGAAAGATGATCAGAGGATCTCACTGTGCATCACCTCATCATCTCTTCCTCCTTTCCTTTTCTCTTTCTTGAGCTTTGTACTCTCTCTCTCTTTCTCTCTTTCTCTGTTCTCTCTCTGAGACCGGACCAGTCTCAGTCTCAGGTTTTTTTCTAAGTCAAAGGAGAAGTGGGGCCGGATCAAAGAGAAAGGAAAAGGTGGAACCCATCATTCCGTTTGTTTGTTTATGGAAATGACCAAATTACCCCTCTCTCTAGCCGACAGCCATCTGCTGTTACCCTGATACCTTTGCATCAATGCACAACTCAAGTCTTGTTCAATGGGGTGCTGACACCTGGTCATTTTTTATTTTCTTTTCTTTTCCGTTTTCTTTAGTAATTACTAATTAGTAGGTTGGAAATCTCAAGTTCATTTTATCATAATTAGATAATTTATTTTTTATATTATGTAATATTTTTAGAATAAAAATGAAGATTTTCATTAGAACTATATATAAAACAAAGAATGTATCTGCATTATATATCATCAATAAAACATTACATAAAGAAATAATAATATGTTAACTTTATTTCTGTAATTAAACGGGCTTCGGTCTTTTTATCAAAAAAGAAATAATAATATTGGTGAAATATTTAGAAAGAAATGTGTTGGCATTTTAACTAAAAAATATTTTAAATAAACATAATTGACAGGAACTCTGAATATTTTTCAATTGAAATAATTTTATATAATACTTGAAATATTTGTGAACAATAGAAAATAAAATTAATGCAATACAAAACAAGAATTCAGAAGGTTTAAAAATAAAATGGTACAAAAAAGTCTTAAAGAATAAAAAAAATCTTGAAATATTTATCTACTATAATATCTGTTCAGTATTACATATTGCAAAAATTAAATCATCACAACTGACGCTTTCTATGTCGAAATTGTATAGACCTCACCTGTGTTACATGTAGGCCATGCTCTGCGCATGCCTGTGAGGTTGTGACACAACAAACTTACGTGACGGTCCTTTATATTCATTCCCTTTTTTTTTCTAACCTATTTGTTAGTTATAGATGAATCCCTGCACATTAGGTTTCATTTTTTTCATAGAAAGATCTACGAGATTTCTGAGAAAGTTATAGAAAAATGATTGAGGAAAAAAAAATAAGTTAAACGATACAATTATAAAATGTGCATTAATATGCTGCCTAATAAAAAAAAATTACACTGATGACAATTGTTATTTATTAGTCGCAACATATCTATTATTTTTTAAATAGAAAGGAAAGCAAGAGAAGATGATGTTTGCTGTTACAGCTACAGCAGGTGATGAAGGGAGGAGATCATCGTTCAAAAAGTTGTTCCGACAAGGATTGAGAAAAGACCTAGAGATTGGTGTCGTTTTGTTCCCAATACTTCAAGCATTGATTCTATGGCTTTATGTACAGTACAACTGTACAAGAGATCAATATGCATCCTAATTCACACATTGTTATATAATATTAATAATAGCAACTTAGCAAGTGATACTTTCCTTGAGAATATTGTATTAAGTTATAATTCTTATATAAGCATTAGATTCCAATGACAAGAGCAGAGAAGATGACAACTGGATTCAATTTTTTCGTTTTGCCTTTAATAATCCCAATTTTTTTTTTAAAAAAAAAAGCAAACAAACATAAAGCTGTTATTGGTTACGCCAACATAAATGCATAATCAATTCATACTGTATAAAACTATATACCAAAATAGAAATTACTAATATAATCAATAGATAAAAATATATATATTAGTCCAAGGAAGTAGTTACAGAGCTAGAAAATTGAGATCAGAGATGCGGAATAAGTTTACTACTACAATGTAATATTAGTTTATTAAAGAGGGGTGAAAGGTAAATGTATAATGTATTTATAAAAATATATATATATATATATATATATATATATATATATATATATATAAATGATGAATTGCTAGTTTTTATTTTACAAAAAATGACTGTTGTGGTAGCAAAAATAAAATAAAAAAGTATATACTGGATTTTTTTTTATATATAGAATCATATTTTAATATTTTAATAAAAACATGTACACTAGATGTGGTTTGTATGAAAAACGGCTCCACTGTTTTTGAATTGGTGGAGACATTTTAGTATATTTATGGTAGAGCAAAAGTGTCTGCCTTCATTAATCCACATTTTTTTTTTCATAAAAATCAAATTCAATGTGCTTTGTTTAGTTGAAATATATAAATTTGATGCTATTTAATATGTATACACACACATGAATACATTTTTCTATGTATATATTTTTTCCAAGAAGCCCAAAAGCATTTGTTTCATTTCGGTACTTAATTATTCGTGCACACAATTAATTTACGTCTTAATACAACTGGAAGTACATCATGGCCCAGCTGGGCCCCATGATGTGATTGATCTGAGGTGGATCCCTAGTGGTGCCCACATCAATCCTCTTTTTTATTTATCCATTTCCCATGCAAAAAGGAAAAAAAAAAAAAAAAAAAACAACGGCTCACAACACCTTTTAAAACGGAGGAGGTACAAATCTAGCTGGGACTGCGATCGAGATTGACTAAAAACCTCGGGGGATGATGCATTGCTCCGTGAAAAGAAGCAATCTTATTTCGCCACTTTTTACCAAACAACCAAACATGAAACATCAGCTTGCCAATGATTCAAACCTCCATTTTGTCCCCAGGAATGGATATCATCCAGATTATTTTATTTTTAGCAACTACTATAATATAAAATAATTAGATGGATTTTATCCATATTTAGATATCACAGCAGGAACCGATAATTCTTTCCGGTATCTTTGGAATAAATGTTTGATTACTTTAGGATTTTTTGTGGTGCGGAACTGTGCAGTCCATAAGTATCTAAGGGCATGTTCGGCGGAACATTGAGAATGAGCATGGGCACGTGAATTGAACTAAAAATTACTATTCATATGGGAAAAAAAAATTCAGTTCAACTGAAATTTTTTTTTTCCTATAGGAACAGTGGAGCGGACGAACACGCTCTAAAGAAACCAATTTTTTTTTTCGTGACCTTTGGGATTTCTTAAAAGACCCAAAATAAAATTTCGGTTCCTTCTATGAATAAAAATATAAATGTAATCGATCTAGTAGCTTATATTATTTTAAAATAACTTCTATAAATAAAAAGTTATGGATAAGATGTGCCCCTGTAACACGCACAATACAGTGTTACAACTTACAAGGGACCGTGTCAAAGGAATCATAGTTATCTCCACCGAAATTTTATGCGATTGGATTCTTGAAAAGATATCAGAAGGAAATTCGAATAATAAAAAGTACATCTTTGAGTACAAACAAGTTTTCCTGAAGCCAATTGTGAGAGAAGAGAAAGGGTGCGTATCCTCTGAGATATCTCAATTTTTGCGTGACCGACGTGTCCGGTGTCTATTCGGGTAACCATAGGGGGCCAGTATTATTTGAGCTTTGAGATTCGTGCAGATTGTATTTGAACGATTGAGATATTCCAAAAAGTCACACAAAGTTTGAGATATCTCAGAGGATGCGAATTCGAAAAGAAAAGTGTGCATAGGAATACATCGAATGGAGTCCGGATCTACAGTTCTCAAATTTTGAATTTTGAGTTTACTGCTCAATTAGGTTTTAATTTAAAAATTGACCAAATCTTTTTAATATTTATGTTGAATCTGGTGGACGGTCCGGATTCGAACTCAATATTTGAGTTATTTTAGGGGTACCAAATTTAAAAAAGAAGAAGATGAAATTCTTATAGTACGCAGTAACTCAAAATACTGCAAATTTTAAGTACTGCAGACATAATCTAAACTGTTAATCTGCATTAACACGAATATAAAGAGGCCTCGTGCTTTAATATAATCTCTCCCCTTTGTAAATATGTTTCTCCCCTTGTAGGCTTCTCGAAGGCCCAAATAAACCCACTATATCTGTATTTACAATTTCTTCTTGTAAGGCCTATTCTTTGAGAGGCCCAGCATGTATGTCATGCAAATTTTCTCCTTAACAATGGCAATTATTTTAGTTAAACAATTTTCTTATATTTACGTGACTAACGAGTTCTGCTAAAATCACATTTCCGTTGAATCTATTTTTTTTTTTTTAAATAACGGATCTGCCCCACATAATTAGCATAGAATTTGCTGAAGATGCAAAAAATTGCTGACAACATCGACACATTTTATTGAACTTTAGGTCTTTGACACTAACAATTTCTTAGAAAAGATGGACCAAATCGAAAATTTTACTACGAAACTCATAAATATATTGAAATTAGTATTTTTAAAATAAAGATATACAGAAGTCTGAACGAGAAATTATTATAATTTCATTACTGAAGTTATCTTATCTTGTAGGAAGATAAAAATGCACAATGTTTTTTGTGTGACCTTGCACAAATGGTATTTTAAACCTATCTCTGAAAAGAGCGCGCGCAGTTTTCACGGTTTCATTCACTTTGACCCCTTCTCTTTTCAGTAATTACAAAATTGAAAGGTAATAAGTTCTTGCTTACATACAATAAATAAGATAGATAAATGCCTAGTATATATAACTCTGTTCTTTTCTTATTTAATCTCTCCTCATCTCTTTGTCATACTCCAAAATCTTGTTTATTCACACCAAATTCCTGATTTTCTTACAAAATAATGAGTGGTGAAACTGCAATTAAAGCCGGACTGGCCATGTCCGTCTTGCCAAGCCGACGGCTACCTGATTTTCGTATAAGCATCAGTCTCAAGTACGTCAAACTCGGTTACCATTACCTGATAACACATCTCCTACAGCTAGCCTTGATGCCTCTTACCGCAATACTGTTTGTCAAAGCAACCGGCATCGACCCGAACGACCTGCTTCAAGTTTGGTTACTCCTTAAATACAACATTCTCGCCATGTTTACCATCTCTGCACTACTTGTCACGGGTTGCATGTTTTACTTCTTGTGCCGTTCCAAGCCGGTGTATTTGGTTGAGTTCACGTGCTACAAGCCGCCAGCGTTGCTTGAAGTTGGTTTCGAAGACTTTCTGTGCCATTCTAGGCTTATGGGGTTCAATGACAGTGCTCTGGAATTCCAGAGGAAGATACTAGCGAGGTCAGGATTGAGTGAACACACGCACGTGCCAGAGGCTGTTAGGTGCATGCCACCGCGGCCCACCATGATCAATGCCCGCACCGAGACCGAGAATGTAACGCAATTTAATACTAAGTTCAAATACATTTCAACAATTTGTTATACATCAAAAGATTATAATTTTTTTATGTCACACAGGTAATGTTTGGTGCTCTTGACAATCTGTTTGCCACGACCGGTGTTAAGCCGAAAGACATAGGCATCCTGATAGTTAACTGCAGCCTCTTTAACCCAACGCCGTCTCTCTCTGCCATGATCATCAACAAATACAAACTCCGTGGCAACATAAAATCTTTCAACCTTGGTGGCATGGGATGCAGTGCTGGCATGATCTCCATTGGCCTCGCTCGTGACCTCCTCCAGGTGCACAGCAGTTCCTATGCGGTTGTTGTCAGCACAGAGAACATCACCCAAAACTGGTAAATGATCATATTCAATTTCTCTACATTTGTTTAAGCAAGTACATGCACTTTGGACCGAATCAGGCCAATCTTTTTTTCTTGTAAAATATTGTGACCTTTTCAGGTCCCTGCTTTCATTACTGAAAGCTAAAGTTTACTGTACTGGATGTTTATAAACCCTATACTAACTGTTCTAATACTAAAATCCCCCTCAATAGAGAACATCAAGAAAATTTTACAAATCAGCCCGGAAAAATGGAACAGATTATAAATCAGAGAAAAATATATGTCCACATAAACACAGAAAACTCAAAGTAGATGCACAGAATAAACCAGGAAGCACAAGATAAGCAAACAAGTGTCATACCTTGCCTTTTCACCACTTCAAATGATCTGCATTTTTGGTATTGTAACCAGTATTTATCTAGTATATAAACGTCTCATGTTTTAACTTACTGGGTGCCAATTAAGATAGTATCATTATAGACATTACTCATTAGTCTATCTAAAAAAATTATTTAGCACCTCAGTGTATTTTTGTATACAACTCTGCCATCATTTGCACTAAAATTGCCTACTTAAATGCATTTTTGTTAATGTTTTAACAGTAGTTGTTCCAAGTGTATTTTTTTATACAACCCATTTAATCAGACTACAAATATAATTTTCCAAACCATCAGACAACATTGTCACCAACTATATCCAAGTTTCACTATGATAAATCTTCATATTTGCAAAACACCACCCTTAAATCAGGTCATAATTAAGTACTTGAAAAATGAAATTTACTCAATTGTGATAAAAGAATTTATATGAGGGCAGGCATTTTTTTTCCATGTATCTATACATCACTAAATTTGGTGACATGTAGGTATTTCGGCAACCGGAAGTCAATGCTGATCCCGAATTGTCTGTTCCGTGTGGGTGGTGCGGCTATACTGCTCTCAAACCACCGGTCAGACCGGTGCCGTGCCAAGTACCGCTTACTCCATGTTGTTCGCACACATCAAGGGGCCGATGACAAGGCCTTTCGGTGCGTGTATCAGGAGCAAGATGAAGAAGGCAAAACAGGCGTCTCCTTGTCGAAGGACCTCATGGCCATTGCGGGCCATGCGCTCAAGGCCAACATCACCACTCTCGGCCCACTCGTGCTGCCGCTCAGCGAGCAACTCTTATTTTTTGCAACACTCGTAAAGAAGAAGGTTTTCAACGAAAAGACCAGGCCGTACATACCGGATTTTAAGCTTGCTTTTGACCATTTTTGCATACATGCTGGAGGGAGAGGTGTGATTGATGAACTGGAGAAGAACTTGCAGTTGGAGCCCGAACATGTCGAAGCATCTCGCATGACCCTTCACCGTTTCGGTAACAAATAATCAAAATAATATTCCATCCAGTTATACATAAATCCATATCAAGATTCATGTCTAAAGTATTGATCATATGGATACAGGTAACACGTCATCAAGTTCGACATGGTATGAGCTGGCATACACGGAAGCAAAAGGTCGAGTTCGCCGGGGACACCGCATCTGGCAAATTGCCTTTGGTAGTGGATTCAAGTGCAACAGTGCAGTCTGGCATGCTCTTCGCGATGTGAAACCTTTGCAAAGTAACCCGTGGATCGATTGTATCAATACATATCCAGTCAAGATTGTTGATGGAATTCCTTCTCATAAGCAGCTTAAAGATCATCAATAGATAGTTAGATACTATTGAGCTAAAAAAGCAAATAAAAGGAAGAAGTTCTTACTCCTCCAACATTTTTAATTCTACAACCTCATGTGCACAACTTCCCAGTTCGTATTTTTTATTTATTTGAGATTAAAGGTGAATCGGGCTTTTAAACATCACAGTTTGGGCTGAATAAACTAAACAAATAGTTTGGTTATTTTCGCTGCGCACCTTTTCAATGGCATTATTCTTACTTTTTTAAGCTTTTATACATCACGGTTTGGGCCGAATAAACTGAACAAATAGTTTGGTTATTTTGATTTTTGAACTGAAAGTGTGCTGTTCAGTAGTTATAAACTGGTAAATTACAAGGTGGAGGTTTTTGTTTCTTCTAATGGTAAATTTTGGATTAAATTCTGGGTTGGTATGTAATTTTTGTTTTGTTTGAAGGTTAGTAGCTTTAAGTGCCAACTAACAATTTTATTGGTCAGGTAAGAGGCCAGCGACAAGGGCGGCTTAATTACTTTTTTTCTCTTCACAGAGTTGTGCAGGGGAGGAGAATAGATGTCGGAACTAGATTTCTCCAGTTACTGGAAGCGAATTTTAACAAAATAAATTGTCGCTGATCGGAAAATTGATCCGCACAAATCTGGAGCAAATCCGACAGTGTAAAATTATAATGCACCAAGAGGTCTATACATTGCAATGTACCATAGCTCATCTCTCTCTTTCAAAGATATATATAGAGTTGGACTATAGTGAGTTGCAAAGTAAGGGTCTTGTTTTATTTTACGTCCATATTTTCTATATTTGAAACTTCAAAGATACGATCCGAGTCGCTCAACATGATCTCCATATTGAAATGGACTAGGAGACCAAATTTTACATTTTTTTTTAAATTTTTTACTAAATTTTAAATTCAAAATATTTCAAAATCACTATTTTTTATGGTCTCTGTCCATCAAAAATCAGCGGTTTTCTACCTATCTAAAAAAAACAGTAAAAGATTTTCAAAAAATGTAAAATTTGGTCTCCAAGTATATTTCAATAAGGATGTCATGTTGAGCAGTTCGAATCGACTGTTTAGTCTTTGAAAATATAAATATAAGCGTGAAGTAAAATAAAATTCTTACCCCGCAACTCACCATAGCCCATCTCATATATATATATAGAGAGAGAGAGAGAGATTGACTAATATGTTTTTAGTAGCACTTCGGCCAAAGTGCTACCGACTAAAATTTCAAAATTTTATATTCGAAATTTCGAACTAAGTATCTCAATAAAAGAAATTGCCTATATTTTAGGCCAATAAAAGAAGCCAATATGTTGAATATATTAAAATGTGCTTGCAGATCAAATTTTATATTTTTTTTAAATTTTTACTATTTATTAAGATGCATGATGTACTTAATGGAAGACTACTAACAGCTCTGGTGATTTTTTGGTTGAGACAGTTGAAGATGGAAGAACCTTCATCAGCCTCAAGATGCTGAGAATTTAAAAACCTACGAAAAAGTACCAATAACTGAATTCTTCTTGCCCAAAAAGGATTTTTTTTTTAAAAACTAAATAAATTTTGTACGATAGACCACAAATTATTTTCTTCAAATTGATTTACACCAATATCTTATATAATGGTTCCTTGAAAATACAACATATGAGATGTAAATCTATTTTTTTCAATAGTTTTTTTATAATAAAGAGTAACGAATCAACCATAATATATTTGAATTATTATACATTCGATAGAAATAAATTGAATGCAACCATCCCTCGCAAAAGAATATATAATGATCACGAATCTAAAGAGCACTATTCATTTTTAGCTATCGGCATGAATTGTGTGACTGCATTTTACATGCGTTTTGCATTACAAATTATGAGCATGTCTTTTTTATTTTCCTTTTGATAATGATAATTTATGCTATTTATTTTTAACTCCAAGGAAGTCATTACTGTTTAGAATTATTATTCCCAACAAAATAATTTCAGCCTTTCCAAAAAGCAGCTTGTAAAATTCGTTGTGTTGTAGCCAAATTTTCGTTCTTGAATCAGAAGGAAAAATGAAACACAGATTCTATATTTTTAAGTTCCTCATCAAGTGAAATTCCAGTCAATTTCTTCCAAAATGAATGAAATAGCCCAAAATGACTGGAATCGCTGCCGGTTTAATTCTGTTCCAGACTTGAACTAAAGCAAATAATTATATACAGAACTTAATGTTGAGAATTATAAGGGACAAAACCCTAGAAAATATATAATATTTATTACATTATTTCAGGCTAGCTAGAAAATTAACTGCATTGCTATTTATCAATTATTAACAAAGCTACAATGTTAATAAAAAAAACAAAGGCTCATGGATTTACCGCATTAGCAACAATTGCCAAAACAAAAACAAAGAAAGAGAAGACAAAAGGAAGTAAACATTTTTTGCAACTTGTATTTACCGCAAAATAATCCCTGAGTTTGTAAAAAAGAAGAGAAAATGAAAAATTAAAAGCACCTATACTTGATCCTCCACAGTATGGTATCTTCCACTTGTAGAATTGGTGATACCTACAGCTTGGTTATGGTGGCTATATGTCGGTGCAGCCTTATGTATGGCACGGGGGTTTTGAACGATTACTAGTACTGGATCAGTCGCTTTGCCAGAACTGAAGCAAGATGAAGTTCTCTGCACACCGATAAAGTAATACAATTAAAAATATTTTTCTAAAGAACTGAGAGATAAGAAACCAACTTTGCTATGTGAATAATGAAAAGTTGCAATCCTAATATGAAAAAGCAAAGTGTAACTTAAAAAGAATCAATATACTGGCAGTTTTAATGATGCAAAAATTGGCAGTTCGTCAGATATGAGCCGTGTTAATAATGACTAACTTATGTGAAATTATGAAAAATGTTAATCAAGAGGAAATGCATTGAAAAATAAATAAGTAATTCAATTTAACTTACCACACCAACATGCCATTCTTGCGAGATCAGATCCTTGAACTCAGCTTCATCCACTTCCTGAAAAGAAAATGATTAGTAACATTAGTTATATCAACAATTCATCAAATAATTATTACTAAACCTACCGCCCATACTGATTTTAACTCTGTTTTAATCTACCACCTGCATTGATTTTGACTGTCTTTATTTTGGTACCAATATAAATGAAGCGCTTGTTTCATCTGACATACTTTTTGTTTGTCATTATCAAAACTGAACCTCTGGCAACCGTATCGGGGCCGACTAGATAGTATAACCAGTGGCACTTGTGTATTATGTGTCAGTAAGTTAAAAAGTAACTAAGTTAATCTAAAGAAGATCAGAAGTATTTTAAAGGAGAGTATATATATACCACGCTATAAACTGGAGGCACTGTCATCTCCCAACCTGACTTCAGAGCAGGCATCACAGAGAAATGCATCAATGCATCGGGAATTCTAAAATTCCATCTGAAAAAAGACAACATTGAGTATTTAATAGTTGTATAAATGAAAATCAGGTTCGTTATAAGTTACAAGTTAGGTACCTTTCACTGATAATTTTTCTATAAAATTCTAGTGAAAAGGTTATTTCCAGTACGAAAGGTATAGATTATCTCATACTTGCACACAATCAGTGTTGAGTAACAAAGTATCTAGGCTTATAACATAATTTTAAAACTAATAATATCTGGCCAAAAGAAATATGAAAATCCTTATAGTAGCGTAATTTGTTTATCTTGGTACCAGCCGGTAGCCTGGTACGAAGTTAGTTCAATTATTGGCTTCCTAGTAACTTACCCAATGTACAAGAAGATACAATATTGCACCCATTCACGTACTAACAAGCGAAACCAATAATTATCTGGCGTATCCTCGGTGTTTATATTCATCTGCAGACATGAAGAGAATTACTTTTAGGTCATATCCATACATTTCTTTTTCATACAGCATATCTACAGAAATGTGTGTGTTCTCTAATTCTAAAATTATTGAAACCACTCATCTCACTGGTAGGCATAGTTATCTCCCATGCACAGACTGTACTGCTAACAGATTTACTTCATCTTCATTTTTCTAGCTAGTGTTTGTTCATGGTCGAATAAGTCTTAGATGTTCAATTATACTGGTTTACTGTTTTTTCAAGGTAATTATCTAGACCAAGATACCATATCATTTAGATCCTGTTTTAACAGCAGTCAGATCTCTGATTTACAACTTTTTCCAACTTATTTTGCTTTTCTTACAAGATTTGTTGCATTATATATATATTTAATCAGTTAAAACATCTTGACATAAAGCAGAGAAAAAGAGCTCTGCCACGATCAGCGTATTCAATTATGCAGCAGTACCAGTAAATGCTGGTATGGTAATACTGGTATTGTGGTACACAAAACCATGACAAGATTAAATATTTAGTTTAGATTTTAAGAGCCTACCAAAATGTATGCCACCGCAACGATCTGCATTGTTCCCTGAAATCTCCTAGTAAGGCAAAAATAATCATTTTCAGCAAATCATCTTAACTGGATTTATTTTAGGATAAATTACTCATATACCCTGCAAAATTTGAGAATGCATATACCTCTAAAAAGTGAGAAATGACTTGTACAAGAACTAATAACCACCAACTCTAATTTTCCCAAATATAGACAGGTGGTCAAGGAGGGCAGTGTGGGATATTTTCTTAAGCTTGTCATGATCTCTGGATACTACTTTTTTCAGGGCTAATTTAAAAATATATACTTCAGCGATTACAGCAAGGACAGGATATTGTCCCTTTTCCTAAACTAAGGGGAGCTTATTTATAAAATACTTCCAAAGTTTATACAGGGTTAACAAAAATTGTCCCTTTTTCTAAATAAGGGGAAAAAAGGATGATAGTCATTGATGGACTTACTTAAACATAATGTATTTTGTGTTGAGCGCACCGTGCATCGACTGAATGTCTTCATCCTCTATGAAATTTAATTGCTCACTAAGCATCGATAAGTTCTCTGAAATTCGCCGGAATATGATATAAAATGAGACCATGTAGCTTGCTAGAAGAAAAACCTGCTTCAAAATAGATAAATAAATGACAAAGCAAAGATTGTATTTTAATTAGGTTATGGATTTTCTTTTATCCATATCAAATATCACTTGAGTAATGGCTTAAATTTCAAACTCAACTCATATTCTTGAAACAAGAAGTTCCATACATCAATTGAAAAATAGGCATTGCTAACACAAATACTAAGGTTTATAACCCTATAATAAATTTGCTGTTCCAATTTGCTGAGTATATTTAGAACTCGTTTATGCAACAACACAACCGTGATATGGTAACCATGCAATCAGAAAGCATCACGAGCCCCAAAACACCAAAAAACATAATCAACAAAGTAGCATGAAATAAGAATAGAGTAAGGATTCCGAACTAGCTACCTACCGTGAAATAAGGGACACCGGCCTTGTAACCGATTTGAGTCAAGTAGAGGAGGCAGCCGATACCTGCAGTGGTACGGCGCTCGCGCAGGGAGATACGTTCACACACAATACAGTACCCATGCGATATGAGCAGGAACGCCACAAATGCCGCCGTCTGAAAAAGAATTCCCGTCACGTACACACCAAATGACATCCAGAGAGAGCATACCTCCAGATTTATGCACGAGTACCTGCACATTTTATATTATTATTTATAGGGTTTTAAGCAATGCTTATATACTATTTTATTTCTTTTTCTGTATTTGGCTCTTTCAATTCTCCTCTTTTGTCTTTTTCCTTTCTCGTATGTTACATTCAGTCTCAAATTTTAAAGTAAGAAATGGACACTAAATTAAAGAAAATCAGATGAAGTCCCAGGGTTTTTCAAGCAAAGATTAACAATATAGGCACTTCATGACCAGTATGATACCAGTAACTCGGTAAGTAACAGTGTAAGTCTGGCACAGTAAAAATATGCATAATGTTGTTGTTTGATTTTTGTCCAATTTAGAGTTAATACTTGAACCAACTATAACAACTAAACAGTGCTATTGAGGTTTTATATTTGGTAAGACATTTGACCAATTTTCTGACTTCAAAAGACAATTATGATATTTTCAAGGGGAAAATTTTAAACTCACCAAAAGGAAAATGCAAGTGTGAGTTGCAAAGTTTTGATCAACGGTACCAATGATAGCATCCATTGAAGATTATTAGCCTGGCATAACACAAATTTAAATCTTTTAAAGATGATCACATACCTTTATTTAGAAAAGGAAAGGATATGATGGTAAATTGGTAGTTGTAACAACTAAGCATCTCTGCCTCACTTAGTACAACAGAAAACAAAATAAAAGTAACCTTTAATTTTCCTCCTTTACAAATAAAGAAGGGATAAATTAATGAAAGAGAAAAGTAACCTGGAAATGGCGATTTCTCCATGAACTAAGTCCCCATGAGAACCCAGATACAGCCCATATTGCTAGAAAGGCCAAGTAAACCGAAGGTAGCGGTCGGTATGAATCATCTAAATCAATTTGACTCGTTGGAGAAGAAGTTGCAGTAGAGTTCAAGTCCATGTTTCCTATTTTTAATTGGTTAAAAATTGAGAGAATTTGTGGGGAAGATGTGAAAAAACTACCACGCCAAGAAATTTATGAAGTCTCAGGCAGAGAGAGGATATATAGGCGGGACTGTGTTCTAACTTCTAATTTCCCACGTTCTAGTGTTTATTTCAATCTTCTCCAGTTTAAACACTGGATATCTCCATTGATCTCAGATTATTGTACTTTGAGATCCTTTATTATGTTGATGGACCCTCCAGTGAAGAATAAGAACTGAGAGGATACAAAGCACTTGAAGAGGTGGCGCTTTTTTCTCACCAGAAATGTTGCATGGAGCAGGCAGGAGTGATCAAATGCAAAATATGTGTCAACACTTTCGAGAGAAATTACAATTTTGCCCTTGTATTTTGATTGGTGTTCTCATGAATAGAGTGAGGCACATTTGTGTGAGTTAATTAATGAAAAGAAGCCCAGATTTGCCTCAAAGTTATTAATTAAATTTAGACAAGTTTGACCACATTCTGAATTTAAAATTTTAGTTTTAGTGGTAGTGAAAAATTGTAGTCAACAACAAGGTGACTCATGCAACCTAAATAAAGTGACGTTACAAATGGAATAAAAAAATTAATAACCATCATACAAAAAGAAAGAATTAGTGTTAATTGCATGATGAAATGAGCGTTCCATTTTTATCCGGACATAGGGGCAATATCGTCCAAAATACATTGAAAATGGAGGATGAGAAAGAAAACAAAAAATGGGAAGGGGGATTTGTTAGAGAGATCATGCGTCAGGTTGTGTGTGTGGTTCAGTTCAAGGAATCATGGTATCACACACCCCAATCATCCCCATGGATTATGCATGTAGTGGGGTTGTGTGATCTCCTTTTTTCCTATCAAACGCAAATGCTAATCAACATAGAAGAGATATTTTATAAAATAATCCTTCTTCATATCATATATCATTAATTAGGAGAAAATGGGAGCGAAGGGGATACAATGCAGGGGCAGACCCAGTGTAATCTGGGGGGCGGCCGCTCTCTCCTGAATTTTGAGTTTTAGTGGAGATTTATCAGTTCCGACTAGCTTTGTCCCTCCTGAAATTTTTTTTGCCCCCCGCTGAATATTTAATTGGTAATTCGAGTTAAATTTATAGTTAAAATTAAAATAAATTTCTTGAAATATAATTGGTAATTATAATTATAAGTCAGAATATCATAAATTACAAGTCAGAGCATTATAAAGTATAAGTTAAAACATTATTTTTTATCAAATACCCAATTAGTTAATGAATTCAAATCCGATTAGCTATTTAAACTCGATTCGATATTTTTTAAAATCCTGGATCCGCCATCTAATTAAATTTGATCTAATGTCTAACTTGGATCGTTGGATCCGTGTTCAGATTTGTGCATTGATTTAGCAGTTTATAATTTAATTTTACGCACTATCTTGATGCGGATCCAACAGTTCAGATCGAACATTAGACCGAATTTAGTCTGAAAACTCTCCTTATTGACAACTATTTTTTTAAGGAAAAAAATCCTCTCCCTACTGTCTGTGTGAAAACAGACCCCTGGTTAAATTATTTGCTGAAATAATTTGGGATATAGGAACCATAAGAAAAGAAAAAACTTCTTAGAAAGACTTAATTTTTAATCTAAAAAATTCAAGACTGCCGCAGCAGATCTTGAAAAAAAAAAAATCAAATTACACAATAAATAAATGCCAGCGCAACAAGGAATATATATAACTTTCAGGGCACGAAATAATTTTTCCTAACAATGAAATGCAAAGATACCTTATAATTATTTTTCGGCGCATTTTTTTCACAGAGTATCAATAATACGCCATTATGTCGCTCGTTAATACTAACTGCTTGTACAATGATTGATTATTTTATTATTTTGTGCATAGTTCGCTGTTAATACTTATCAATAATACGCCATTATAAGCTATTAATACTTTGAACCTTAAAAAGAAAACTATTAATACTTTGAACACTCGACAATTTTTTTCTGACAAGTGAATTATTTCTTAAAAAAATAGTGCTTTCAAAAGAGGTTAGTAGGTTAATTTATGAAGTCAAATTATAAATAAAACATTTCCTTACTGAAAGCTTGACTCTTACATTTCTCATAAAAAAAAACAAAACATTTCCAAATATAGTAACACAACATAAATATTAATTTTATATCTCTAGTATTATAAATCCTAATACTTCAATGCTTTAAGTTAATACTTAAATACTACAAGATCTCTGTTTTCAAAGCAAAATAAAAACGCAAATTGGTTAATGCTATAAAATTTCAAAGTAAAACATAGTCCAAAAATACAAACATTAAAAACCGTTAATCATCAAAACCCACGAAATGTATTATATATGCTATTTCACAGCTATAATTATCCTTTTTTCAGCATTTATTTTCTTAATCATCAAAATATGTTAATTTTTTTAAAAGATTTTATTATCAGAAGGTTCAAAAATTATTTAATCAATTTCATTTTTGTTAAGTTGTGTGATTGTGTCTTGTAGAAGGCTAAAAGCTGCTAAGAAATAGAAAATAGCGAATTGTCATTTTCGAAGTACAAATTTGATGATTAGAAACCCATATGAATTCTGTAACGGATACGGACTTCGATCCGTTGTAACGAGTCATAAACAATCTTCAAAAATTGTGCCAATATCCTTTAGTCTGTTCTTGCAAAACACTTAAGAATATTTATATTGAACTTTAAACTCTAATTTGTAATTTTATAATTTTTGGGATGTCTGGGGATTTAGTATTTAGCAACCTTTCCTTTAAAAGAAATAACTTTATAATTCCCATATTGACAAAAATAGATTTCCATTCGCTGATTATTAATTGCTAACTCTATATTGGACTTTCAATTCTAATTTTTAAATTAACGTGGTAATTTATAATTAATTAAAAAACATACATGTTATAAGTTAATTAATATTATTTTTATGACAGATGTATTTAATTTCATTTATTTAGATGCTCTTTTGGTTCTGTCAGTGACCCGTCATACTGGTGTGGCAGCTGAACAGCCACAGAATATCTAGACTGTATAATGTTTGAACTTTGTAATGTTGCTGTTTTGTAAAAGAGTGAGCCTATGGTACTATGCATATCACGGATGGGTCCGTGATACGATTCAATATCTTCGTTTTCAAAGTTCTAACGGTCGATCCGAACTGTTCAATATGTTTTCTATATGAATATGTACTTGCCGACCAAATTTTACATTTTTTAGAATTTTTTTACTATTTTTTTAGGTAGGCAGAAAATCACTGTTTTTGGATGGTCCAGAATTTTCGGATCAAGTGATTTTATACCTATCTAAAAAAATAGTAAAAAAATTCTAAAAAATGTAAAATTTGGTCGGCAAGTACATATTCATATGAAAAACATGTTGAACGGTTCGGATCGACCGTTAGAACTTTGAAAACAAAAATATTGAACCGTATCACGGACCCATCCGTGATATGCATAGTACCATAGGCTCACTCTTTGTAAAATATAAGATGATGGAATGGTAGGAAAGCATTTTGAGAAGCTGACATTTCACTTGTCCCACATAAAACGCTCAACGACACATTGACTAAATAATAATTTTGAGTATAAAAATATCATTTGATATTTAGGTGCAATTGGAGGGCATTAGGTAAACCAATTCTATATCACATTGACTCGAATAGTTTTTTCTTTCTTTCTAGTGTTTGTATTAAAGAAGATTGTTGATATTATTATATATGTGAGGGGTAGCTTAGTAATTTGTGCTAATGTAACAGTTTACTTACCCAAATAAATATTCCTGAAACAGCATATACTTTGTTTCGGGGAAACAAAAATTGAGAACTAACATTAATTTCTATGTACATTTGATATAAAAAAAATCAAAACTGCAACGGTGTTAATTTGTTTTTTCATTGTTTTGGTATGGTTGGATACATTAAGTGTACACAAATCAGATTGGATAAGTTTGTAGTGGTCAACTTTTGGAGGTTTTTGTGAATTTTAGTGACCAAAATTTGATCTGAAATGTAATTCAAAAGAAATAATAGTTAAGAAAATTAAACTAAACACGTTACAAACTCCAATTAACCATGATACATGGCGAGATTTCTTAAATGATTAAAATTAAAAAAATTATAATAAATTATTCATGGCGAGATTTCTTAAATTTATTTTTTCCAACATTTTCATTCCAAAATTTGAAAATCCAACTCATATCGAATTAAGTAAAAACTAATTTATGATTTATTTTTTATCGAGTTAGACGGATCCGTTCAGTTGGCTGGATTAATCGAATTGCACTAAAAATGACCTTTTGTTCCCAATTGATTTAAATATGAATGAATTCATATAAGGAAATTATAATAGGCCTTTTACTTGATCCTACTCACCAAAAAAATAATTCCACTAGCATTTGTACAAAACCTTCAAAATATCAATTTGAAGCTACCTTGAAAATCCGGATATAGCAGGCTTTATATATAGTGGTCCTTTATATGGGCTGTAAATTTGATGCTGGGCTTGGGCCTTAAATAAAAAATCACATCATACAGGCTGCAAATTGTATGACATCTGGCCTACTTATAACTATTAGGCCCAAGATAAATAACTTAAAAGAGTTCATATTCCTAACTCCTAAGTTCTCAACTCGATATTTTATATATACCAGTATTAAATCATTCATCTATTAAGGAATAATGATGAGATCTCTCCACCAAATTTACTTTGGACTTAAATTTAGCACCTCAACCCCACCCAAAATAAAAAGCGCACCAATTTGGCTTCAAAAAAGGTGTTTATGATGGAATCTAACGGAATGGTTATCTTAAATTCTATTTAGCTCTTAGCCATTGAGAAGGGGTATTAATTATTATAACTTGCCATTTGTCATTCTTTGCTGCATTTTGCGCCACACTCCCTCCAAAAATGTTAAATTACGAGAACACCCAAGAAAGATTTTCCGAAACTTCGTTTCCGGATGCATTTGATTTTTTATTGCATTATATACAACATTTTATTTAGGGGTACAATTGCAACATTATATGTTTTGCTTCATACGCTTTGTATGTTTGGTTGAGTTGATAATAGGCTATTGTTGGGATTTGATTATTTGGAATAACCTATGAGAGGGGGGTATGTTTGGTTGCAAAATAATAATAGCTAGAATAGTCAAATCAAGAATAGCTATTGTTTGTCTTATTAGAATAGCTAAATCTCAAAAAAAATTTAGGAATAATCTATTCTAATAAGACAAAAAATTTGGATTCACTATTCTAGCTATTCTAACTCAACCAAACACCGAATAAGCTATTCTGAATAACCTAATCCCAAAAATAGCCTATTCTCAATCCAACCAAACTTTTTTTTCTTATTAGAATAGGTTATTTTTAAGGATTTTGAGATTTGACTATTCTAACAAGTATCAAGACAAACAATAGCTATTTTTTATTTGGTTATGGATGCACTCTAGAATAGCTACTATTTAGAATAATGAAAAAATAGTGATTTTCAGAATAGTGTGAAAATGGTGCTATTCGGAATAGTAAAAATGTTGTTTGGATTGTACATTTGGAATAGTGAATAGCTGTAACTGATAAATAATGGTGTTAACAAGGTGCTTATTAAGATAAAATATAGGCAAGTGAGGTCTCAAATGAATTGTCACGATGTAGAGATAAAAGAAATGGGCTCAATTTTGTCATTTCGGGACTATATTGACAACAATAAACATTTTTTTCTCTATTCACACTTTCCAATAGTAGTTATTCCAACATTTCTATGGAATAGAGAATAGCAGCTATTCTCACTATTCCGAATAGCAAAAATGTTGTTTGGATGCACATTGCTATTCTGAATAGCTCCTATTCTCGAATAGCCTCCTATTCTAGCTATTCTCACTTCATCCAAACATACGAACCCTCCAATATAGGAAGAGACTTAAGAGGAGAGAATAGGGTCAATTGACCTCTATTTTATTTTTAGTTTTTTATTGTATCTATGTATATTTTTTTTATATGATATAGTGTAGAATGTCATGGTATTGTGAAATTGTCCGTAAGAAGTGTTTGGTTGTGGAGTAAAGTTACTCTGGATTAAATTTCTTACGCCAAGCTAGGGTGGATTAAAATAATCATGTTTGATTGGAGTTTGGTTGAAATTTGGTGGAGTAAGCTAATGAAGAGAGAGAAATTATAAAATGATGTTACTCTAATTGTGGGACCCACAAGTAGAGTAAGTTACTCCACCTAGAGAGGCGGAGTAACTTAATCCGGATTAACTCAAATGCTACTCCATCTTACCTTTTCAAATTTACTTCTCGTTTAGCTCCTTAAAAGTGGATTGAAGGATTTACTCCACTACTTACTCCACAACCAAACATGACCTATATGATTAATTTTCATATTTCGAAAGTCTGACTCTATTCCTGCTCTGATATATTTTTATTAGAATTTTTTTTTATATCTCCAATCAAGCATAATATATATTTGTTAATATAAAAATGAGGATTAACATAAACAATATCGGAAATCGCAGGTTTGTAGAACTAGAAAGTTCTTAGACGCTATTTGGTAAAATGCACACTTTGCTGTGCAAACAAAATGTGTAAAAAAAATTCAATTGGGTGCCTAACTTCTTATAGAAAATAGAGTGCCAATGGAGGCTGGTTATTTTTTGTTTGTCACTATCAGCAACTGGGATGGTGCGCATTTAGAAAGTTCCTATACACTATTTGGCAACATGTACACTTTGTTGTGCAAAAAAAATTGTGTAAAATTTTTTCAATTGGTGGCCTTATTTTTAAAAAATTTTCAATTGGTGGCCTTATTTTTTTTTACTATTTTGAGTAAAGGTCGGAGGTCAAGCCATCCAACTATTTAATACTTTTGTTATTAAAATAAATAATTTCTCCTATCTGAATT
>CAXKVW010000891.1:0-60152 GCA_964058825.1 Carex arenaria
CAAAATTATTTCCAATATATCTCATACTCATCTCTCGCACTTATATGAATGACTGACTCTGTGACATGCCTGTACAGACAGACAATATGACCTTTTGAAGTACCTAAACACACCGAATAACACTTAAATTTGCCCATAAACCCATAGTAACAACCTTGCAATTTCAAGGTGGAAAACTAAATGAGCTAAAAATACCAAATAAAATGTGTTTAACTTCTCAGCCACAGATTAAGTTTACTGTGAATTCCAACAGTTAATGTCTCACTCCTACAAAAAGTAAAACCTCAAGCCTCTTCACTTCTGTAAAAAGAAACTCCATACAAATCAAACAAAATACTTATAATAGTGCCCTTTACTTTTAATCCTACCGGGCATGGGGCATTAATGTGAATTACCGCAGCTGCACCCTGATGTTAAGGTTGCAACTAAATAAGAAAAAGTCTAATAAGAAATGTACTGTTAGTACTAGCCGCCACCTGCTCATAATAATAAAGGCCATCGTTTATAGTAGATTCTTGTTCAGCTAAAAATGGTCCTGATTCCCGCTGTTTAACTTTGTCACCGTCTTCTATCCTTAGTTCCTGCATGGAACTCAAAAGGAAAAAGTTTCATTGCCTGTATAGTCAGAAATCAGAACAACTTTAAGACGACGACAAGTATTTATAAATGGACAAATATCAACTTCCCGTTGGATCTATTGAAACAAGCTTAAACATGGTTAAACTCTGTTGGAGTTAAAACAAGCCTAATAGGTTTAATTTAACCAAGGTAAAATCTGAGTCAACACTAGCTTCAGACCAACAATAACTATTCATTTAACAAAATTCGAAACTAAGGCAACAAAGAAGTGATCTTACTTGGGTCACAATAACTAGCCTAGATACATCTTGATCATTTATGCCGATCTCTTCTTCCTCCTCATCAACCCTATAATTAAGAAGTTAAGTGGAGGAAATACAATAATTTGAAACAAGAGATAAACAAAAAAAATCATATGCACACCAAAGAATAATCAAACTATACTTTCTATTAGCTGACAAAAGATCACTTTGGGCAGATGGTTGCTCAAGCTCAAGCTCCTCGTCAAGCATAAAGGTGCTCTGTTCTCCGCCAAAAGGACCATTGCAAGAATTTTCCAAATTGGTGCTCTTCCATTCATCTTCGTTAGCTCTAAAAGGTGCTTCATTAAACTTAGTTTTTGAATTATTGTCATGTGTCTCGCCCATAGGAGATTGGGTAGCTTCAGACCGAGGTGTCGGAACTCGAACCCATTTATGCCATTCACCACGCCTCCTTATTTTATCTCCCTACAAAAGATGAAAGTTAGGTTAATTATAGAATTAGTTTTTAAGATACCATACTCCATATAGCTATGAGCTATCAGGCCTCTTTTTTTCTTTTGTTTCTTAGGAATATTATGGAACCAGAATATGAAAATGCTACTTTAACAAAGAAAGAGTAGCTTTTTAAAGAGAGGCACACCTCAATCTCTACAGTAGTTGAATCGCGCAAGGCATCAAGAATAAAAGGTATATCTGCAGTCATCTGCTTAACCTGACATTTTAAGGGGGGGAAATCAGAAAAATATTAAGAAAAAATTCCAATTATAGGCTTTTCAGAAACTAAGAGGATATACATTAAAGTCAAAAACTAGAATGCAAGATGAAAAAATACCCTTGGAAATTCTGCAATTCTGTTAATCAGGATCCATCCTTGATCATCCATTAAAGACCTTAGATGAACATCACCAGGTAGATTTGCATCACTGTTGCAAAAAAAAATATATACCACAAAACTAAGCTTCAGAATTAAGGTTTGTGCTAGTATTCACAAAAATGCAAAGCTCTTTTAATGATGATTTTACCCAAAAACACAAGTCCTAATCGTATCAAATAAAATAAGCAAATCACAAAATAAATTATGATACAAACACAGCATTAAAATGAGCACACCTAAAGTAATATTCAATCTGCAGTATTAATTTCTCTCTCAAATCAACCGCCTCGGGTGCAACATTTATATTAGCAGCAGGAGGTAAATGATTCATAACAGGGCGGGGCAGGCCCCGCATCATATCTGCAGGCCCAGAGGGGAAATAGATCATTGTAGAAGGACCTCCTAAGCAACAAACACATACAATAAAGTTTAACATTAGCAGAGTTTTCTTGGAGCTAAGAAAATCAAATCAAATTTGCGCATTTCACTTTTGTCACTGTACATTTTAAGCTTCTTAAGAATACATTGGCTCACTTTTTCATCCATGAAGAACTCATCTATACTAATATATTTATTGCTTTCTCAAAACAGAGTAAAACTTTCTATATACGAACCATTACCAGAACATGCACTTAATCTACTTCAGCAACAAAATATCCACGTGATTTAAAAAAATAATTCAACATTTTATACAAGTGAAGGTATGCAAGCGTTCAACACTTTCGCAACCTTTTCCAAATATTGTATTACATTTAATATAGTGAACAGAATTTACTAGCATAAATAATATGAAGTGTTACCTGGGAAGACGGGTCCATTAGGAAAGCCAGTAGATGGCCCGTACAAATGCAATGGCATTGGCCGAACAGAACTCCTGGGACCAGCAATGCCAGGTGGGACGCCCATACCATCTCTAGGGACAAAGGACCGCTCGTTGATGTTACGAGGATCAAAAGCACCCCTTGGTCTTGTGCCAGGGTGCATTGACCCGTTACGCCATGGACCCTGTGGGTCTCCTCTTGGCATGAAATGGGGATCAGCATTCATAAAAGGAACTGGGTAAACCTGGTATGGATAGTCATTAACCATCATTTGAGGCATGACCGGGAACACCACCGGCGGACCTAATTGGTGTGGGTAAGGGAATGGCACCGGAAATGGCGGTGCGCCATTAGCAATAGCATTAGGGTTCGGGTTAGGATTGCGCTTGTGACTGTGCTTGTTATTGTGGTGGTGATGATACTTATTGGGATTGCCATTGTTATTACCGAATCCGTCAGACTTGCGGGGTCCACCATGTCCCTGAAGGAATAAATAAAACCTAAAGTTAAAAAAGCCCCTTCGGAAATACTTTAGACAAGTCATTTTGGTAGTAAATACTACTTTATTTGGTGAAAAATAATGCATGGAAACTTTCCGTAAACTGCTGAACAGGTCTGAAACAAGTTTCAAAAACTCAAGTACCAGCAGTGAAAATACAAAGGCAAGTTAGATAATTTAAAAGCCAGTCAAACCTTTTAAGTTCATTGAAAATATGTCCTGTGTATACATAAATTATTGAAGCACATTAAAATTCCACTAAAGAAGTATTAAAAATTTTATCTTGTCCTGGTCACTATTTAATTTCCATCTAATTTATTGGTATATTGTTTAACTAATAATAAGAGCCTCAAATTTAGTAATGTCAATTTAATTGAGAGAGAAGAGGAAAACTAAAGTTGATAACAATTAAAATCCTGGTTTCTTAAAATGAGTAACATAGGAGTAGGGTTTATAACAGCTATTGAAAGTTAAAAAAGAAAACCATTGACTCGTACATTTTCCCTCTTTGCAACCAAAAGGAGCACTATACCGGACCAATCCCCCTTATTCCAAAGAAATTTTCTTCATCAATCCTTATAAAATCCATACTGCACAGAAACATATCCAATTGCCAAGCTCAAGCAGCCCTATTAACAATTAACACGAAAAAAATCAAAATATAAACCTGCATTGATGGAGAAGAGGGCATGGATCCATTCTTCGAATCAGAACCAGCATTTGCATCACCAGCCTTGTTTCCGGCCTCAGCAGTCCCCTTGGCCTTGGAATCCGACAAAGCAGGCCACGTATCAGTCCCCTCGCCCATGACCGACCCCTCAGCAGCCTCGGTTGTGGCCACCTGTCGCCATGGCGATTGCCTCCCCTGATCCGGCACCGTCGTCTCCATTGAAACCACTTGATACAAGACGACAATGAGAAGGAAAAAAACAAAAAACAGAGAGAAGCTGTCTTCGAAAGGGCTTTTTTAATTTAGTTTATTTGGTCTTTTAAGGGCAGAGAGAAAAATTAGAGAAAATCTAGCGGGAAGAGGGGTTAGCACTCCATAATTAGTACAGAAGCATTTAGCTCTGCCTATTTTTGCGGCGGATCGATGGGTTAAGGTTTCCCTTGCAATTTTAGGGTTTTCGAGGGTTATGAGATGAAGGCGGGATTAGGGTTTTTGGAAACACGGCGAGAAAATTTTAGGCTGGAATGGCCGACTGACACGCTGTTCAGTTTCGTAGACTGAGTGGATCAAGTTTCCACTAAAATGCTCCCGGTCCGTTATCAACAATAAAAGACGCTATATGGATGAATGTAGGGCCCCACTTCTCTCCTCTCAAGCTGTACTTTTGGACCTGGTGTATGCCAGTTGTTTCGTAATTGACCGCTCATAGCGATAGGTTATGACTGAAGAACTGGGTGGTCCAGGTTTAGATATTGTTTTAGACATTTTTTTCTTCTATTGGCCTGAATCGTCGGCGTTCCTAAGCAGATCCGAGAGCAGATAAAAAATTGTATAGAACGAACCGTACCGGTTGGTCCGCGACGCGAATCAAATCTGCTGCGATTCTAGAGGATCGCAAGGTCCTGCGATTCAAATCTTAACCATTCATTTATTAAAATACAGCAATCTCAAGAGATATTAGTTTTTGCACACGAATCTCAAAACATATGAACAGTTTTGATTGAAATTGCAGGGATCCTGCGATCCTTTAAAATCGCAGCAGATTTATTTTCCAATCCGACGTGGAATTTAGGTGTGCGGCTTTGATAATGCGGGTCCCACCTAGGTCGGGTGGGTTCCACTTCTACTCGTTCGTTCAAGCCTTCAATGGATGAGTCCGTATCCCCCGAGATATCTCAATTTTTGCGTGACCGACGTGTCCGGTGCTTATTCGGGGGAACGTAGGGGGCCAGTATTATTTTAGCTTTCAGATTCGTGCAGAACGTATTTGAACGATTGAGATATTGCAAAAAGTAACGCAAAGTTTGAGATGTCTCAGATGACGCGAATTCTCAATGGATGGCCGGGAAGAAAATGTAGAAACAGATATAGGAGTAGGTCCCATGGGCATCTGACCTATTTTTAGGTTCAATTGGCTCTAAAACCGTGCGATTACCTTTAAGATCTGTGTGCACGGAAATGAAACAGACCTGCACGGATTTTAATTAGTTCACACGAATCTTGATGCAGATTGGATAGTCATTAAACCCATCGGACCTCCATTGAATTCCCTCCGTATACATCATGTCTGGCTAAACACTAAACAGTGTTATCTTGTAGTCTTGTGTCGGGAACGGGTCCACATAATCATTTCATTTTGTCATCTTTAAAGGTGAACCTACTTAATTATTATGCATATGAAAAAAAATATTTCATATTCATTTCGTTTTATATATTCAGATAATTTTTATCCATGCCCATCGAAACTTACATTTCGCCAATTCTGCCCATGAAAACGAAATTCTGTCAAAACTACCCAAACCGGCTATTAAATAGCCGGTCCCTATCTTTTTTCTTTTTTTTGGAAAAAGTTATAATTTTTTTTAATTGAATAGAAAATATATAATTTAGAAAAATATATTTGAAATATATTTAGAAAAATATAGCCGGTCGGTCCCTATATTTGAAATAATTTAGAAAAATATATTAGAAAAGTTATAAGTTATAACCGGTTTGAGTATCTTTTTTTCTTTGAAATTGGATAGAAAAATATATAATTCAGTTTATTAGAAGGACTAAAACAAAATGCTTGTATGAGACTCGAGCATATACCTTTCAGTTTACTAGAGCATATACCTTTCAGTCCTTGAAATCAAACCAGAAGACAAAATGCTTGTATAAGACTTCTCATGTGGCAATTGCACTTGCTACTGGTGCATTTCTCAGTGCTGAAAAGTATTTTTTAACATAAAAAAAATTCAATTAAGACACTAAAAATCTTAAACTTAATTTTTGAGGCACTAAACGATATTTTTTGGCGATTCTGATTTTTCCGGATACCCGGGGTAAACCCCGGATGACGGTCACCACCGTCTCCTCCTCTCCTTTCCGAATTGGGGTCATACGCATAAATCCGACTTTCCTAGCAAAAGTTATGGCCGTTTAAAGTTAAAAAAAAAACGATGTTTCTGACCCTTGATCCATTTCATTTTTTTTTAAGTTATGGCTGTTTTATTTTTTCTAATAACACACAATGAAATATTTTACTTTTTCTTACAGCCGCGAAAAACCTGATCTGAAAAATATTGATCCGGATTATTTGTTTCAGTCCTTCTAATAAACTAAATTATATATTTTTCTATCTAATTCAAAAAAACATATCAAAAATTTCTAAAACTTTAATAAAAAAAATAGAAACCGGCTATTTAATAGCCGGTTTCTAATTTTTATTAAAACCGGCTATTAAACCGCCGGTTCTAATAAAAATTTGGAACCGGCTATTAAATGGCCGGTTTGGGCAGTTTTAACAGAATTCGGATTTTATGGGCAAAGTTGGCGAATTGTATGAATTTATGGGCATGGATAAAAATGACGGGAAGGTTTGAATACATCCATTGTTTGTGTTTTTATTTTTTATAACTTTAATAACTTGAAATTGTAATTTAAATATTAAAGCATTAAATTTAAGAGGAAGGTTTGAATACATCCATTTTTTGTGTTTTTATTTTTTATAACTTTAATAACTTAGAAATTGTAATTTAAATATTAAAGTAAAACTGATAGATGTGATCTATCATTTTCTCTGTACACAAGTAAAAAATTATGACATTTTAACTTTGCTTCATTTGTTATCAGGAACTTGTAAAAATATACTAACGTGGACAAATTATAAGAGTTAATTTTTGTATGTGCGTGTAAAAAAATAATATAGATTATCTAATGTTTATCTTGATATATAAATTTTAAATTTGTTATTATTCTAAAATTAAAAAAAAGTAAATGCTTGATGGAGGCATAAGATGGAGACATTTAAATTTAACGTGATTTAAAATTATTTTGTATCAATATCAAACAGAATGAGACTTGTTTAATTAGAAATATAGAATGTAAGGCTTTATTTTGTTTTGAATGAAACAAGTAATTTGATAGCTACTTTTAGATTAAAAAAAAAAAGGGAAGGTTTATTTTTTTTTCAACTCATGGATAGATGAATAGATCCTGAAATGAACTTCAAATTGAATGAAATTTTACCTAAATAATAAATGAATGCATCATATTTGCATGCTGCCTACAAATGTCTTCTTCTAAAGATGCCATGCGTCGCATCTTCTTCGAAGGTTGTGCATGTAATGAACCACTTGATGCAAATGTATGCTAAAAAAAAAGGTTATTTAATTACCTGCTAATAATTTTAGATCACGAAAAACATTTCAGTATTATATTTACGGAATATGATTTGGTCCAAATGGCTTTGGACCGGATACCGTTTAAAGCCTCTAAAAATCATACGATTAAAATTCGAATAATCGATCTGAACCGCTCAATATGATTTCCATATTAAAATGTGCTTGGAGATTAAATTTTATATTTTTTGGAAATTATTTACTATTGTTTTAGATATGTACAACATGTTTCTGAACGGTCAAAAAACAGTGATTTTGTACATATCTAAAAAAATAGCAAAAATTTTCAAAAAATATAAAATTTGGTCTCTTAACATATTTTAATATGAAAATCATGCTGAGCAATTCGGATCGACTGTTCGGACTTTAATCGTAAGATTTTTAGAGACTTTGGACGGTGTCCGGTCCAAAGCCATTTAAACCAAACCTTATCCCTATAATTACAGCGTGTTATGTAGAAAAAAATGACTTTTAGTTTATATGTCTTCAATGCAAGTCAAAATATCGAAATTTAATTAGTCTGTGGCTAAACTTTACACAGCTACAAACACGTTAAACATATAAGGGTGTGTTTTGTTGCAAAATAAAAATAGTTAAATCAAAAATAGCTATTGTTTATCTTATTATAATAGTCAAATTTCAAAACTTTCAAAAATAGTCTATTCTAATAAGACAAAAAAAATTGAATTCAATATTATAACTATTATAACCCAACTAAGCACCGAATAAGCTATTTTAAAATAGTCTAACCTAAAAAATAATCTATTTTCAATCCAACCAAACATACCGTAAGTTTTGTTGTATGTTGCCAAAGTGTTTGATCCTCATTAGCCTGTACGATTTAAGATTACAATATACATGTTGTATGTTGCATATGTCAAGTCATACAACGCCCACGGGTTTCACATCAAAAAAAAAAAGTCAGACAACGACCACTAACAAATATGACGATACATTTATTTGGCTAATCGGAAGAACAAGTAAAATATATATTGCTGGCATGCGTTTGTTACGTGCACTAGTACGGCATTGTAATTTGCCAATGAAATTCTTACAAAACATACGAAGATTTTTTGCTAAAATATTACAAAATCAATGCGTGCCCCACCATAAGTCAAGAGTTAGTTGTCCCTAAGATATCTGATCGTATAGAATACTCAGAGCATCTGCATTTTCGAGACTTTTGGAGTTTTAAATATGATTTGGCAGTTTCTAATCTAATTTCAGAAATGTAGATGGATTTCATATTTATCAATTTTGTTCAATAGTTTTTAAATATGAAACTGTTTCGAAGCTCTGACATGACAAAATAATCAACATGTATTCGCTCAATTTTTAATACTGTTTTTAATTAAATAATGCTAATGTGACAATTAAAAAACTCTAATTTAAAAAAACTCTTCATACAATGCATATTGAACTTTCTAATATATTTGTGCCTAGCCAAAACATCATAACAAAATAAAGAATATGATACGAACATCATCATACGCGTAAACAATTTGGAGTTCTTGATTAGTTAAAAGTCAAAAGTACGAGAGTAAAAAACATGCAAAAGCTTGCAAGTAACTATAAATTTAGTTCGATTAAAGTCAGTTCATACAAATATAATTAACACCGTTAAATAGTTTTTTTTTTTTGTTGCAATGTGATTATGGTAGGGACCACCATTAACTAGAATTTATTGCTATTCAGGTTTCTGTACACGCTAGGTTTTCAAGTAATTCAGGGAGAACATATTATTGCTATCTGTAGCACAAACCCTAGATCATATGTTTCTGTAGGAAGAATAGATTTCTGTAGCACAAACCCCAGATCATATGCTGCCAAACCTTCCTAATTTATCACAGTAATAACAACCAGGATGTATCAGTTTTGCTTCATCATTCTATAACAGCCCTTGTTGCAAGCACTTAAAGTAGAATTTCTTGCTATTCAGGTTTTTGTACAAGCTGGGTTTTCAAGCAATTCAGGAAGAATATATTTTGTATTTAGGTTTTCGTACTAATTATGCAAACAAACATGTCCCAGCTTCCTACAGATCCAATCTCAAGGGCTAGCAAGAGAGGTGGTCCTTGCTCTCATTCAAAAGTCGAAAATAACCAATCACACAAAAAATAGCACAGATAATCTACCAAGCACACAGAAAATAGCAAGGGCAATCTACCAAGCACAGCTAACACAAAGTTATCACATAAATTAAGGCGGTTCCCTACCAGGGACCACAACAAAACAACAGTAAGTACCTTACCTTAATTGTAAAAACAGCCATAACTTATCCTGGCTTCAGGAGCCTTATATACACCACAGACAGACAACTATTCTGTTAACTTAGCAAAAGGAAATGGAGCCTTAACTTAGCAAAACAACAGTAAGTACCCCACCTTAATCATAAAACAGCCACAACTTATCCTGGCTTCAGGAGCCTTATATACACCACAGACAGTCAGACTATTCTGTTAACTTAGCAAAAGAACATGGAGCTCCTCACCTTCTCATGGAGGCGAGGCAACTCCGGCACCGGTGCACCACCCCCTGAGGAGTGACCACCCTGGCTTGAGGACGTGTCGGACTGGTAATCATCAAACTTCATGAATTGACCCACCTGGGTCGCGGCCAGATGAGCATAGCATATTGGAGCAACTAAAGCACAAAAGGTCGTGTAAGCACCCATATATAAAAATGAGGGTTCCAATGGCACACTAATTTGTATTTATATTCTGAATTTGTATTTCAAATCTTGTTCATTTTCATGAGAGATGTGTGCACGTAATTTTTCAAGTTCATTTTCATGAGAGATCAAATAATAAAAAAAATGAACTTATCTTGTTAAAGATTCACTCTGATTGATAAATTTCACTACATTAGTTTATATTTTTTATGTGCATGCTTCTCCCATAAAAACGAACAAAATCAACAGTTTGAATTCAACAATTGGATTTTAAAGTTTGAAATAAAAATATAAAAAAAATGAATTGGTGACCCAATAATTTTGTGGCATTGGAACCCTCCAATATAGGCCGTCTGATTAAGTGTATTTCTAATTAATTTGCTACTTTATACTGAAACATCTAGCCAAGAATTGGATTCCGGAAGCAAACTATTTGACTCTGTGAACAACACAATTGCAAAGTCCACCATAGTAATCCTACAGCCAAGTTAAAATATATCTAACAAATGAAAGTAACTTACCAACAGATATGGCAGTCGTGCTCCTCTGATAGCTGTAATTTTCATAAGAATTCAATAAATGGTTGGTGCAAATCCTCACAAGTCTTTCGAATCATACACATTGAAAAAGAGAGTTAAAATAAAAATAAAAAACTTACACATAGGATAGTGAGTGGACCAATTCCTGGAGATCATCAGCTGAAAATCCAACCTGATCAAGAAGAACGTGATAGTGAGTCGGCCTTGTAGTGCCCTGGCATGAAAAAGAAAATCAAAATTAGAAACATAATCAGTGACTTACAAAAAAGCCCATGTTCATTTAGGAGAAAAATAAGGGTATAATCATCTTACAATAGCACCCTTGTGAGAGCACATGTAGAAGTCATAGTTTCTGGGGTGGCATACTTTGTTGTCAATAACAGTACCTACATATCATATGGACAATCAATATAATATTATAAGCAGCAAAAAACAATACAAGTACAAGCTCAGTACTATTTGAAAATAAAAATATTACCAGGTGGAACATTGTTCTGATCATTTGGGATGAAAAATTTAGTGTGGTGGTTCTTCTGGGCAACAATAACAGTGAACTTGGGGTTCCAGCTCTCATCCAGAAACTTGCAAGCCTAAGTAATATTTCAAAGTTTGGAACAGGATTATATATTAAAAATAAAGAATGTAGATTGATTAACAGAAATAGTTGATTGGACAGAGAATGTACCGCCATAATCTGATCAAGCTCAATGTTGAGAACCTGGCTAAACTGAGACTCACTAACACCATCCCTGCCATTAGAAAATGACAAAAAAAAAATACAGTTTAAACATCAAACCTAAATCCATTACAGCTTATAAGAAATGAACAGCTAATAGGCCATTATTTTTTTTTATTGAAGATGTACCTGAAAATTATCACATGATCAGGCTTTCGCTTCCCAGAGCTCGTATAGAAGTCCACCATGAGCTCTCTGAAAAAGAACAAATTACTCAAGAAATGAAAAAAGGCCGAAACGTAGGAAATAATGCAAGTTTGCAAAACAAAAAAGAAAAAGTAACTTGCCTAATGATCCCATTATCGTTTTTATCCTTGGGCTTGAAAAGAGAATCGATCATCTCAAGCTTTGGTGATTGGGTGTGCACAGATGCCCTGTACTTGGAAATTAGTGGCCACTGCCTGGAACTGACAACCTACAACATTCAAAACAAATTCAGCAAGTACATAACAAATGAAAGGAAAAACACTGAAACAAAAGTTGAAGCAAACATACAGCAGCAATAGATGGGCGATCTGATTGCCCTGGGGAGCCATGAGAAACATCCATTCCCAATATAATAGTGGGAACCTTGGAAACAAGAGGAATTGAAGGGATATCCTCAACCTGGAGCAGAGAATTCATGCCATCGAGCTGTTTTCACCAGAAGAAAACAGTGAGCAAGTTAGACAGATACCAATATTGGTTAAAAAGCAAAAGAATCCCAGGATTGAAAACTTGGCCATCAGAATTGCTTACCTTAGCATTAATCTTCAACAATAAGTTAGTCAGATACTGATCATTCACTTTCATTGGTGCGAGGCACTGAGTGACAATGCCAAACTCGGCAAGGCACTTGCGCTTCCATGGGCCTAAACAAAGCAGTTCATAGTTTAACACATAACAAGAAAAGAAAAGGACAAGACAACGATCCTTGTGGGAAACAAGTTCACAATTGAAACAAAAAACTAACCATAGATATCAGAGTTCTTCCTCTCAGGGAGGAGACATAGAAGGAAGCGAGGAGCTCCAGGAAGCTTAGATTGTACTTGCTCGAACATTTCATCTACTCGAACATTTGGAGAACTGCCTCGCATGTTCCGTCCCTCTTCAAAAACGTCAAAAGGCTGATCAATTTTCTGCCCACAAGAAATAGAAACAGACCAATCAAAATTTTAAAAAAAAAGAGACCATTGATATACTATCATTCGTTAAAGTAAGGAAACTAACCACTCCTTTCATCTGACCGCATCGTATGAGATCGCTCACTAAATTCCTCACTTGGCACCGGGCCGAAAAGTTCACAACAGCCCAGCGATCAACATGACATGGCCGAATCAGTGTCTGTATATAGAAAGTAAATTGAAAAAAAGGAAGAAAATTGATTTGTCTACGTGAGCACGGAAAATTGACAGAATTTAAAGCAAGGAATTATTAACACACAGAAATGAATACCTTGTTGTTGAAGTTCCAACGGCCATCACGGGGAAAGAAATCACCTCCGTTTCCCGTTTTAAGCTGTTATTTACAACATCAAAGTACAATAAGACTGGAGCATGTGCAATAAAAATACTGAAGGACCATAATGATTGACAGAACTTAGAATTCTTACTAAAGTTTTACATTATATAAATTACAAAAAAAAAAAAAAAAAAAACCTGAACCCTAAACCAGCATTCAAAACATATTATAAATGTTAAAAGACAGGCCTGCAGATTCTCTAATTTTAATTCAGTACAATAGTAAAAGAAATAAACCTATAAATCCATATAATGAAAAAAACCACCTTTGGTGCTTGTAGAACACGGCCATCCACCTGAGTGAAGGTCGGACAAATGGTAACACCACATGCTCGTAACATGGGTTCTGCATCATAGTTACTACGCTTGAGTAACTACACGACAGCCAAAGTTCAGCACATTAGCACATCTAGTTTGAGAGAGGTAATAAAAGGGAGATAGAGAATGGAGGGAGGGGGAGCGGGGAGAGAGGGAAGGAGACTCACATCATTCAATATATGCATTCTTTCCTGGGGCTTCTGTCTGGACTTCTCCACTAAAGAGGCCCTCTGCAATGAGTTCAGAGCCTTTGTGTACCGCTGCAGAGAGACCAGGTTGCACAGCTGAAAAACAAACACAAGAAATGAACAACAGCATCCAAAAACAAGGCTAAAAGAAAACCTCAATTCCAAAATTAGTCGAAAGTAGTGTAATACCTCAATAGGAAAAAAGGTGGGGCGTTTCGGTTTGCCAACATTAATGCATGGATAATCATCACTATACCGCAGCACAGTATTCTTATCCTTGAAGTATTGTGACACTGTCACCTCTGCTGATTGGCCATCACCGTTCCTTTGCTTTAAGGTAAACCTGCAAAAATCATGCACCAATTTTCCTTAAATATTTCTCTTTTTCAATATATATTAATGCAAAAAAATAATAATAAGTGCTGCACAGTGACATACGTCTGTTCCCTGCATGGCAGGTCACTAAGGCCAACAATCTTGTATTCCTGGTTGGAAGGATGCACTCTAATTCTAAGATTTTTGAGCATACGCTTTGCCTGAAACAAGTATCAAAAAGTTTGCAAGTAAATCCACAATAAAAATCAAGCAACAGCTTTGAACTTGCAAGATTAAACAAAAAAGAAAGATACCTTCTGCCAATCAATCTGATTGGGATGCTCGACTTTCTGGTTGGCCAAAAGAAAATCCATCACCGGACCGGGTTTGACAATCATGGTGGTTGACACATCTGTAAATAACAAATTGAGGTTAACAAAAAATAGTATCTATTAACCATAGAGTTACAAGTTATTACAGTATACTAGCATGTCTAAAAAAAAAGGAACAAGCATGTACCTATGTTCAGAGACAGACCACTCTGGGTGGTACGGAAACTAGAGTGAAATCCCCGGCATCCCATGACACCACCTCCGAGATCAATAAAATTGCTCGGGTTGTTGTGGAAGAATGACTGACGGACCAAGAGACAACCCCTGCAACAGAACGAAGATAATCACCAAAAGCATTACACACATTAATAACAGATTTAGAGCAAGTGTTTCTTAAAACAAGGAAGAGATTACTATTTGCTCTTAGGGTATCTTTTATTTTTTTCCAAATTGAATTGAACTGCTGATACTACAACCTAAGCAAAGGGGAAATAAAAAAAGACATTGCCTTAAACAAGCACATAACCAACAAAGCCCAAGCCCAAATCCTAGTATGGCCCGAAGGCACAAAATGTTCCTCTCCAACGGCCATTTTTATGGATCAGGATGCATATGGAAAGCCTTGAAAACTAATTACTTGATGAAAATCTTCATAAATAATTATAATGGAACTTAATATTTAGACAAAGGTTAAATGGTAAATACATAATGCATATGAAAAGATTTGAAGTTTGAACTACTAGTTCCTGATTTCAAGCTTTCAACTGCCCATAAATCATTAAATAATTAAATTGTTAATCCTATATATTTTTGTGTAAGAAAAAAATCCTTTTGAATGAAAAAAACGGTAGAGGGATCAAGTGTTGATCATACTGAGATGCAGAGTGCTGGCGGAGGATGATATCAAGCACCCGAAAAGCCTCCTGGGAGTTTTCAGACTCATGTCCCTTCATGGCCTGGACTATGGAAGACATCGGTATCTTAGTGGCAAAGTTAAGTTCCACTTTGAATGTCTTCGTGTTGTATGGTTTACGTAAACGCTTGCTGCTGCCACTTGGACTGCCACCCCCAGGGCTTCCACCTGGGCTTCCCTTTTCAGTCCTGTAAGATGAGACGGAAACATGCATTCAGCAATGTGGTTAAACTAACAAGATGAAAAACAACTTATCCCATGTATCAGGAGCCCATGGTTGCCACATGTCTCACCAGACTCAGCATGCATTAAACAAGTTGGAACAAATAAACAACAAAGGTTGTAACAGTTTTTACTACAGGAAGGAAGCATCACAGAGTAATGTACCTAACAATTCAATTGAACTTCAGATTAAAACTCTGGACAACCACATTGATGCAGTCAAATAAACACTGAGTGACTTTCACAAAAACAAAACCCAAAACTCACGATCATTGCCTAAAATATCCTAGTGTGCCTTAATTTAACTTGATTAATCTGAATCAAATTCGAAAAACAAATAAACTAACAAACAGATTGATAGTACGAACCTCCCAGAGGGAAGATCCTCAATAACTACAACAAATTCGTTCTTCACGTGTGGTAGAGGACCCAGTGTGAAGAGAGTTTTCTCTCCGTCATATGCAAACTCTTTGTTTGCAAGCTCGGAACCGTAAGTTTGCTTCATTTTATCGATGACCTTTCTCCCAACGCCCTTCCCATCAACCAGGCGGTCATCCTCATACTTGAGCAAAACCTGTTTACCAAAGAATTATTAGCAATTCTGCTCCAATGATTTCACAAATATACAAATGCATGTATATATTATATACCAAATTAGATGAAAATTATTGCATGCAAGCTAAATCACTTAAAGGTGTGATCTCAGAAAACAAAAACAAAAAAAAAAAGCACAGAACATGCAAATTTTAAGTATCATTTAATCATCTCTGTTAAACCGACATTTTTTTTTTAATTTATCTGTGTAAAATTGCAAGCAGTAACTAAATTTGTTTAGAGAACATGCATGCAGCTGCCAGAAATGCACAAATACTTCTAATGTAGCGTACAAACAGAAAATAGTGCATGTAAATAAATTTCTTTATCTTACGCTGTAGTGATAGAAGTGATCGTCAGTGCTCTTGACATTGACCCGAAAGTGATTGGCAAACAGATTTATGCGCTGTCCCCTGTTGGCGATGCCGGGCCGAGCTATCGGGATCCTCTTGGGCTTGCTGGACTGGCCATGGCCCTTCTGTGAGGTTCTAGAAGGAGATCCCTTATCAGATCCAGCCTTAATCGGCACCACATCAGATGACATTGGGGGTGGCGGCGGGAGATCCTCTCCTTCTCCTTCCATTGCGTCAGATAGTTAATAAATTACCTCACCTGGTGATTGGAAGAAATGCAAAGGGGATCAGTGTTTACTACAAGATGCTTTAGAAAGCTACAGAAAAGCAAATTCCCAAAGCATATTCTATTTCCCCTTTGTTTTAGAAGGTTTTTCCTTTCCTTTTTGTTGATGTTTCAGCCCTAATTAACAAATAGTGCAATTAACTATAAAATATCTGAATAAAATAGGGAATAAAAGGAAGGATATCACAAATGTATCAGCAATAGCCAATAGATGCAACAGGGATACACATTCTAGAGAATATAAATGACATTATAAGCATGCAATGCAAGGCCAAAATAGGAAACCATTATGAGCAAATCCTTCAAAATACGAAAAGTAAATCAAGGCCATCCAGGACACAGTACTTGGTACTCGTCAAAAATTTCAAAGCTACCAAAGAATATTTACTGCAAATCCACCAAAATAATATCCACACAGCAAAATAAAGCATATATATACTAACAAGCTAACAGCACTATAAATTACTAGAAAATAAACTATTTTACCAAAAGACCGAGTTACAAAAATATCTTTTTCTATGCAAAAATCCTTTATCCCTAAAACCCTAAACCCTATATGAGAAAACTATTTTTAGGAATACCATCCGAAGTAAGAACGACGGCATTCTATCAAGATTTCCAAAAATTCCACGATAATTGCACGAAACTTGGAAGAAAAAAAAACTCTTCTGATCTACTAAAAGCTCTTCTTCAAGCCCAAAAAAAAAAAAAAATTAACCCACAATAATCAGAGCTCATACGAAACAAAACATAGAAAGGAAAAAAAAAAAAAAACTCGAGTACGAGCACACAAACCTTCTTTTTAAACGAAGCAAGAGCGAGGCGTTACAGCAGAGAGCGGCGATTTTTTGTTTTTTCTGGTAAAAAGCGATTAGAGTACCAGGCGAAGGGGCGAAGGGCCTCTAAAAATAAGAGTTGCTGAGGTGGTCTGCCATTGGTCCCATATATTTACTATGCGACTTCTTACTTTTACCGTAAGATGCAGAGGGTTCAACACGTGGACGGTCAGATATTTTCCTACTGTCCTGTGTCTGTAGATCTGAACGCCTCAATTTTATCTCCGGTTTTGAAAAACTGGAGAGCTCCATTCTTCTTGATAATTGTTGCTCGTTACGGTTGATCAAAATCGGACGGTTCATATCATTCACAAATTGATGTACAAATATAATGAATCAATAATAGATATTTGCTAAACTCACTTAAAACATATAATAGTATGGGAATCAAGAAAATTCATGTATTGGTGTTGACGACGAACTGCTTATATTGTTTTATTTTTATTGAAAATAGAGGTTTTCAAATACTAAATATTATTAAAGTATAAATATTCTCTTCCGGAAGCTAAAGATTCACATATATGATTTTAGTAAAGTAATTAGTTGCAGTTTATAATTTTGTAATAATTATATACAGATCTATTTAACATATATTTTTTGCATGTATCCTGCAAATATATATTCAAATATATATATAAAAAATTATTGGTTGTAATATTTCCAGTGATTATATTTTTCTCTTGAACGGAGATTGATAACAAATTACTTTGACAATTTTAACAACCGTCAAAATAACTACAATTTAAAAATTTTACAAGTGTAATTGTGTACCTTATACGCAATAAATAACGAAGTTTGATGCAAGTTTTATTATTCAACAAATGACATTAACACTGTAGCTATCTATATTTGATAAAATGCTAAATGATGAAATTACAAGAAAATTTATACACAGCCAATCTATAAGGAAATTTTCATATCTATAATCTCTTTCTGTTAATTTTTTTTAAACGATTTGAAAAAACACTGTCCAAGTTGTCGAGATAAGCAGTTGTCAATAGATTTTGACTCTTTTATTTTTTATTCTGAGGATTTATTTATAAATACATGCGTAGATTGTCATATCTATTATAGCTTCGATATATCATTTAAATCTTATTATTTTAGCACGAGTAAATATTTTCAACACATGACGTTAATTGCGTACAAAATAAAAAAATATTATTTGAAATTCAAATCGATATCTACGCTAAAATTTTATTACTTTAGTGTGCAACTATTACTAACGGTTAACATAGTTTTTTTGGGGGAGTTTCACGCATGCCCCTAAATTTTTTTAAAAATACATCTCTCTCACTATAAAATTAAAATTACATCTCCTTCTAAACTTTTAAAACTCTCAAATTTATTCATGTTATTGTCTTTTATATTAAAACTCATTATAACGTTATAAAATTGCCCATTTTACTCTTTATCAAAAGCATGAAATACTCATCGGACTCAAATTTAAATATGAATGATTTTTTTACCGTCCAAATTGCTTTAAGATCTATGCACGCTATATTAGCACGAAACTTGAAGAAAACACACACGGATATTGAAGCGCCAATGTGCATGGATCAGAGTTGCTTTAAAATCCATGCATGCTAGATAACAAGAATCTTGAAGCAAACACACACGGATATTGAAGCAATGCGCACAGATCTTATGCGATGCGCGCATATCGGACGGCGGATGAACTCTTCAGATTCAAATTTGAGTCCGATGGGTGTTTTATGCTTCTAGTAAAGGGTAAAATGGGTATTTTATAAATTCAAAATGAGTTTTAATATAGAAATAATAAAATAGGTAAATTTGTGAGTTTTTTTAAGTTTGTAGGAAGAAATACAATAATTTTAAAGTTTAAAGAAGGAAATAATTAATTTCCAATTTTTTTTTAGAGTTTAAAGAAGGAAATACTTAATTTTCAATTTTTTTTTAGAGGTATACGTGAAATTCCTTTTTTTTTCAACATTAAGTATTGGTTTTCTATATTAAAATGGAGTGTCTTATTTTGTGAACAAAATGGAGAGTGTTCTCATAATTGGAAAAGGAGCACGGCCTTGGTTTTGTACTGAGATAATGTGCTATCACCTGCAAATTAATGCATGCGACACACCGTATATTTTACCATGCGCATAACCGTCGAGTTGAATCAAATGGACACGTGGCCGCCGTGGATGATATAGTTTAATCAAAAAATATATGCGGACTTCTCGTGTCGTGTGTCGCGTAGTGCCCTTGCCCCTTGGCCTTGGGTCACGCGTGTGGCACGGTGGCACCATATCGCTTTTCCAACTTCCAATTTCCAAAATTTATTATTAGATAAACGCGGCGTTCCAAATAATCAGCTCAGTGAATCGGTCGGGACTAGAGCTTCACAAAATATTCGTGATTCATAATTCGATTCGAATTTGATTCGAAAAAATTCAATTTGAAATTGGATTCGATTCGAAATTAATTCAAACCAGTTTGATTCAAATTGGAACGAATCAAATTCTAACCTAGACAGATTTGTTCGAAATAGGTTCGTTGGTTAGGTCGCTTTTGCTGCGCTATTGTTAGCTCTCTGAATTTTCAAATAAAAAAGCATTAAAAGGGTCAAAAAGTCACGCAATGCGGCAAAGGGTCAAAAAAACATTAAAAGCATTACCAAGGATATATGTACATAAAGAGGAATACTAAAGACCTGCCTATGGCAAGTGTGTAGCCCTATTTGTTTTGAGATTCGTGGAGAACGTATTTGAACGATTGAGAATTTCGAAAAGATACGCAAAGTTTGAGATATCTCAGATGATGCGAATTTCAAAGCTACTCCTCTCTATTCAAAGCTCCTCCTCCACTCTTCTCTATTTTATCTAGGTCTCTTTCTCTATCTCCCTCTTACCGCCATAGACGACGTGTCTGGTGACCAAAAAACAGTAACGTTCTTTCTCTCTCGCTCTCGCTCACGCTCTCTGACCTCTCCTCGCTCTTAATTTCGAACCTTAACGAATCAAATCGAATCGAATCTAGTTCGAATTTAACCGAATTGAATTTGAACCCTCATCTTCAGTTCGAAACTGGGTTTTCATTTTGAACCAGTTCGATTAGAACTTGAACGAACTCAAATTCGAACCTATATAGGTTCGATTTGGTTCGATTCATTTGCAGCCCTAGTTGGGACGTCAGACGGGTCCCGAGGAAATTGAAACTGGTAGATATAGCTATATGCCAAGAGTTTCCAACTTCTGAGGAACCGCACACATAACCTCGGTTACAGCCTCACTTGAATAAGCCGATGGACCGCACAGACAGACACATCAATTAGGCGTAGTTGAACCAGGAAAGGTAGTATAGTCCAAGTGTATCCAACTAAAAAGGAAAATCAAGGACGTGCACGGACGGGATGGCCTATCTGTCAGGGTCAGCGACGTGGTCCCATTTAATAAGCAGTCTCTTTATTTATTGCATTCTTGTGGTTCCAGCTGGCTCTGACACGTTAACCTTTGATCTCTCTCTCATATTCCTCGAGGTAATCAAGTAATTCACCAAGTATTCAGAACGTTGGATTTACATCGAACCGTCAAAAGATGAGAAATGTTTCTCTGTGTGCTCCTTAAATTGTAGAGAATCTTCGAATACACCCAACATCTCTGAATTCGCATCCTCTGAGATATCTCAAACTTTGCGTGACTTTTTGGAACATCTTAATCGTTCAAATACGTTCTACACGAATCTTAAAGCTCCAATAATACTGGTCCCCCACGCTTCCCCGAATAGGCACCGGACACGTCGGTCACGCAAAAATTGAGATATCTCAGAGGATACGCACTCAATGTCTCTTGAGTGGGGTGCATAACCTCTGAGATATCTCAATTTTTGCGTGACCGACGTGTCCGATGCCTATTTGGGAGAACGTAGGGGGCAGTATTATTTGAGCTTTGAGATTCGTGCAGAACGCATTTGAACGATTGAGATATTCCAAAAGGTCAGGCAAAGTTTGAGATATCTCAGAGGATGCAAATTCATGTCTCTTGAGTGCCTCTTCCTCTTCCATATTGCACGGATAAGAGAGAGAAAAGAGCGAGCACAGTAGGGGTGCACAAAAAGCTCACGACTCGAAACTCGGTTCGGAATCAATTCGGATTCAACTCGCTAATAACTCGGTTCGGAACTGACTCGAGTCAAAGCTGACTCGAGTTTACTGACTCGGTTAATTTATGAGTTGATTCCAAGTCACCTCCAACTCGGTTCGGAATTGACTCGGTTGGACTCGCCAAACCCTAATTCATATATTCTTAGTTTCCCTTCATATGCACCATCAGCTGCTTTTCCTTGGCCTACTACCAGTAAGTACCAAAATAAAAAAGATTCAATAATAAAATATAAACTGAAGCACTGCTATACAAGTCAATCAAAATAAAAATTCCAACGACTATAAAAAAAAAAGGTCCATTTTTTTTACTCATGAAAGATAATGCAAGCTTAATCCCCGAAAGCACAATACAGATTGCATTAGAAAATCAATTCAATGCTCACAAATGGCCTAGGCAAACTCAATCCCCTCCAGACCCTCTATAAAATTATCCCTCTACAGAAACAAGAATGATTCACGGTTTGTTGGATAACAACAAAGGTTCTTATTTCCTTGTAGATACCCATAATTATAATCACGTTGTTCCAAAAATGTTTGCATATACATACACAGATAAAGAAAAATGAGGATGCTATGTAAGAAAACTATTTCCGGAGTAGGTACATTCTAATACTTCTGCAACACTTGCAAACTACCAATTGACCGACTTGTGTATCTCTCTGTCCTATACGTATAAAACAAGAAGGCATGTCAACAATTCATCGGAGAAGGTGGTTGACCTGGTACAAAAAATGACAATAGAAGGCATTAAAAATCTTGCTATTTTGAACATAACCCAATGATAGTCTCTCAAGGCTGGTATCGCTTGGTACGTACCACTTTTGTTTCATAATGTTTATCAATGAAATGTAAACAGCTAGTTTGATCTAAAACAGTGCAGACGTCTATCGGGTTCGTGGGCTTTGGGAGGTAGGTAATTCATCTATATCTGGTACCATATAGTGTTAGTGGAAGTCTTTACTTAAGCCATACAACTCAACAATATGTGACTCGCCCATGCCGGACTGTATGTAGTCTGACCAATAATTGCTGTAGTAATACTAATAGGGAGGCACTCTGGCCATGAGTTAGGTACCGGTACACTGACGCCCATAACCTATACCAGGTCTGCTATGATTTAGATGAAATCCATCCAGGTTTCTCCTTCTCTTATGTCATTTTTCTTCTAAATTTGAAAAAGGTGGTCAGAAACACTTGTGCCCTTCAAAATAACTTTTGTGTCTTGGTTTTACGGACAACCAAATAAAAACATCCACAGAAAACTTTTATGTCTTGGTTTACATGAACTCGTGCCCTTCAAAAGAAAACAAAAATTTACACATACCCCACTCATCAGAAAATAGCCAAAACACCCATTACACCTCTCTTTTAAAAAGACATGGCAAATTACCTCTACCTTCTCATTACTTTGTTACTAATTGAGACAGAAGTGAGGGTTAATTACTTAATTTGACAAAAACAACGGGCACTAATTAGCTTTTTCATGTTCATATAGGCCAGAGCTCATTGTATTTTTCATTCTGTAGAGGCATCTTGGATATGCAATAGTTAAACCATGAAAATTTTCAAACAAAACACAAGAGTAACCTCACCTCATGAATCCCTAGCATTCCTCCCTCATCTCCTACCAACTGACTGGCACAAGCGGCATGGTAACGTGTCAAGGCTCATCTCCCTGACCCTCAAGTAATTACCCAAGACACCACACCGTCTCCATGCATGAAACTCTGCATACGCCACTGGATCCTCTCCAACCTTCTTCACATAATTTGCCAACTCCTCAATTGATCCAAACTTTGACCCATCAATGATTGAGTTCGGGGGCACAAATTCCCATACATTTGGTGCACCAAAATATATCGGTACTGAGCCAGCCTCAAGAGCATAAAAGAGTTTCTCCGTCACATAGCTGTCAGTAAACGTGTTTTCAATGGCAAGGACAAACTTATAGTGAGACATCGCACAATGGAGGTGGTCCCACCAAATGGGGGATTTAGACATGGCGCAGTCTGGGTAGAGAACGAGGGATTGGTCGAGACCACCCACGTTGTTGAGGCACTTTCCAAAGGAGTGGTGCGGGATGAGAGAGAGAAATCTTTTTGCCAAGTCATTTCTTTGTGGGAGGCACCGGGACGAGGACCAGTAAACTAGTATATCCTGATTCCAAAGGAGAAAATGTCAATTTGTATGCTTTTGGTCTAGAATTTCAGGAAGGCACCATGCTATTTAATATTACCTTTTTTTCTATGCATTTTGCATTTCTTTGTTTAATTTTCTATAGGCAATAGAAAGACTGCATCAGTCCACCAGAACTTGTACATACAATGACTCAAGTTCTGTGGTTTAGGGGAATTAAGAAAGTGTGCAATTTATTGGTGCTCCCTCATTGTTCAAGCATCAATTGAGCTCTGAATTGGCCTAAACGAATAATCCAATTAACAAATAACTGAACCATCCTCTCAATTGCATTTGTTTTATTACATTTGGCCATTTTGTGAAAACATAGAACAATAAGGACAAGTTCAATTGAATTGACAGCAACTGGCATTGATAGGACTTTTCCCCCCTATGTGATCAGGATTCCCTTACATTTCTTTTTACTGGAGATACACGGTAATTCCGACCGATGTGAAATGATTTCCCTGCATATGTAACTTGTACATCATCTGATGCATGGTAACCAATAAATATATCCTCAAAACCTGTCCGTTTTCTACTCGCCTCCAGATCCAAGTAGGCACGTAGGGGATCTCCTGTACTCCTCTGAAAACAAACAAACAAGATATATTATATAATAAATGTTATACTGGACAAAATTGAATTGATTCCAAGAACAATAAAAACCAGTAATAGAATACTATTCTGAGCTTTCTGACAACTATTTGCATATAAGAAAAACCAACAAGGAAGATCAAATTATTACAAAACGAGGAGGTATTGCACCCTCAAAGAGCAAAGCATCCGGTCGGTCCACTACAACTGGTGATTTACTCCAAGTGCAACTTAATCCGCATCCACACGAGTAAATCCCCTCCAAATTATCTGGTATCCAAGTCCAGCTTTTGACAAGCACTCTGACATGCCGGCGACGGCCCTCTTTCTGCCGCGTGTCACAATCCTGGATGTCTGTTCCCTGTATTGCTGATGAATTAACTTTCCAAGATTCAAACTTTTGCTCAAACTTGTCACACCCAACTTGAGAGTCCCACTCGGAGAAGGTGGGGAGGAGCTCTGTGAACGGGTTGCTGGTGCGGGAGCCGATTGAATCAACAGCGGTTGAGATCCGGTTGGAGTTAGAGAGAAGAAGGGTAGGGGAGAGAGGGAGCGGGGAGGAGAGAGAGGGGAATTCGAGGTAGCCAGACAGAAGGAAGACTAGGAGCAACGCTGAGGCCAGCATGGGGGCAAGGTAGTTGATGCGCTTTATAATGGGGAAATGGAGCATCGAGAGAGAGAGAGAGAGAGAGGAGGGAGAACTCCGGAGAAGAGAAAAATGGGTTTTGGCGGTGAAGGAGCAGAGAGGAGACTCTACAGAAGAGGTGACTGGATCTGCAGTTGATACTTGAAACTGGCGAGTGCGTATCCTCTGAGATATCTCAATTTTTGCGTGACCGACGTGTTCGGTGTCTATTCGGAGATAGAGCAGGGGGGCCAGTATTATTTCACTTTGAGATTCGTGCAAAACTATTTAAACGGTTGATATTTTCCCTAAAGTCACTCAAAGTTTGAGATATATCAGAGAATGCAAATTCGAAACTGACTGGGTTTTTACAATGTACAGACTCGCATCGTGTAGATTGATACTGACGGATGGGACCCAACCTGACTCGTACAACCAAAAATGAAAACAATGGTTTAAAATTTGGTCAAGAGATTATATAAAAAACGCAAGCGAATACCTCAGCGAAAGAGAGAGAAAAGGACGCGAAGACTCGGAGAGGCGAAAAATCCCAAGGTCCGATAGAAAATAACGAGATGAAGAAACGGAGTCAGAACGGTGAACGCCTGAACGGAGTCGGGACTCGGGATGGTTTAAGAAAGCTCTGAAAAGTTGGTCCCATTTGTCATACTCAATGTATACCGTACAGATACAGTGCAGCGGCTGTCCAGTACTATTGAACACGTATCCTCTGCATTAACTCAAATGTGAATCTTTTGAGTTAAATAGTCTGATGATTTTAAATGGAATCAATCTAATTGTCTGATTTTAATACAAGACTCTTTAATATTAATGCAGATACAATCTACACGGATCTTAAAGCAGATCGGATAGTCCAGATGCATTAACTTAAAAGATTCCGTTTTGAATTAATCATATGATACAAATTCATAATACTATGGATTACTTAACAAACCTAATAATTATCAATATATCAAAAATAATATTTAGTTTATAAAAATAATTTATATAATATGCCTATAAAAATATTATAATAGTAATTTTGGTGTATGTTTTTCCAATTGTTAAATAATTCAATTTTCAACGATTGGAATTAATCAATAATAATCGTTCTTGATACATTACCAAACATTCAAATTAATATAATATTCAAATATAATTGTTCTTGAAGGATCATTTTGTCCTGTAGAAAGTGTTCCATTTTGCATAAACGGGGAGCAGTCTGTTTGGCCCAATTAAAATATTTCATGTCAAAATATTAGAAATCCTAAATTATACGTATGCATAGAAAGTATTGATCTTGGTGTCAAAATATATATTTTAGAAATAACACCTTGTGTAATAATATATGTCACAAAAATAAATAGTATTAACAGGACTATATGCACGAAGTACAAGAGTATATCATAAACAGATATATCAAAATTTTCAAAAAATGAAAACCAAATTAGACTTTCAAAAGATTTGAAACTTTAAATTCAAAAGGGAATTGAATTAATTTGCAATAATAATTTTTATAAGAAGGAAATAAAATGACTCGGCCATACAAAAGGCCACATGGCCCCATCTTCACTGATTTACCCCCCTCTTTTCCTTTTTTTCCTTAATTCGAATCATGTTCCTCAAAAGAAAAAATAAACAAAACAAAACAAAACCGAAGATGGCACAATGAGTAGAGGAAAATAGCCTCTGCCAAGGTCCCTTTCCATGCCTCTCACACCTTGTTTCATTGTTTGAATGGAGAGGAGAGGAAGAGAAGGGAGGTGAAGAATAGGAGGGAATGCAATGGAATAGAAATAAAAATTAATATATTTAACTTTTTGATACTTAGATGATTAATGAAGAAAAATAAATTTAACTTTCTTTTCCGTCTTATTTCTTGTTTGGTTAATTAAAATTTAGAAGGTTAATATTTGTGAAAAAAAAACTTGGATGGAAATTATATAGATAAGATATAAGATTGTGATAACAAAATTTATTTTCATCCATTACATCTCAAATCAGGAAGGAAATTGATTATAATTATGCAAGATTAAATGTTTAACCTCCTGTATTCTTCACCTCAACCAAACACGATTCGAGAGAAACTTTTCTTTCCTTTCCATTCCCTCTCTTCTTCTACTCTCTATCCAAACAAGGTGTTAAGGTTATGTGTGGTAATGATTAGTTGTAATACATCAATTAGAATCAATTAATCAAATGCACTTTCTAGGAAGTTGATATTTTCTGAAAAAGAGCAACATAATCTGAATTCGTTCTGTAATTTCCCACATCTATAGGAAGTGCAACATATATGGTTCCTACCATATTTGGGTTTTCTTACCATTCCATATCAAAACAGTTCATATTGAGCACCAAGTGACTTTTCTTTATTATTTGTTCATTATCAAATTCGGCTCAACCAATCAATAGAGAAATGCGAGGCACTATTCAATGATTTCCTTCTGAGTGAATCTTCATCCTATTTTAGGGGGAGAGACTGAAGTCATGAATTGAAACAGGTAGAGGCGGAGCTACATTCAAGAAATGAGGGTCAATTGACTCTCATTTATTTTAAAATGGAGCTACATTTAAGAAATGAGGGTCAATTGACTCCCATTTATTTTAAAATGAAGCTACATTCAAGGAATGAGGGTTAATTGACTTCTATTTATTTTAAAATGAAGCTACATTCAAGAAATGAGGTCAATTGACTTCAATTTATTTTAAAATGGAGCTACATTTAAGGAATGAGGGTCAATTGACTCCCATTTTTTTTGTTTTGTACTTATACATAATTTTCTATATAATTTAGAGTAAGATGCTATAGATACGGTAATATTGACTCTCATTTGCAGCCTGAAAATTTTATATAATTGACCCTCATTTACATTTGACTACCATAACTTGAATGTCTAGCTCCACTCCTGAAAACAGAGATTACTGGTACAGCATTGGCCACAAAGATCAAATATTATAAATGTGGTTAACAACAGTTTGAAAAGTAAAGGGTAACATTATCCTTATAATTTTTTTATTAATATTAATCTTTATTTTTAAGTGAATAAATCAATAAATGAGGATATTAGTAAAAAAAATGAGTTTAGATAGGGAAGTGACTAATTTTGAATTTTTAATGGGAAAAACCTAAATCAAGAAGTTATAATTGATGGACATATATCTAGATTTCTCTATTTACTATTCTAATGCCACCTTCCTCTTCTATCTCGGACCTTATCAAATTTCATTTTCATGGCCTCTCTCCTCAAGGATTCTGTCTTCAATTAAAGAGGTCAAATGAATGAATGATCAAGTAGTTTAGTTGAATAATTTTTTTTTTTTATAAAGGCCAAAGTCCGTGTCATTGCCATGAAACATAATATTCTCCAACATTTTGTAGAGCAAGAATATAGCTAATCTCAATTTTGAGAATAGTAGCTAATTCAACATTTTGTAAGTTAGTAAAATAATGAGAAAACCCACAAAAGGCAAACAAAGAATAGTGGTTATTCGTTAATTCAAACACACTCAAACGTAGAATAGTAGCTTGAAATAGTGCTAATTCAGATTAATGACTATTCTTCACCTATTCAAACGCACCCTCGGATAAATTATTTAAAGGACAATTTCTTTTATTTGTCCTCCCGTTTTAAATTGCCTTGACTTGAGCATTGTCCCCTACCTTGGTGTGGGATGCACGTCTCAGTAATACTGCATACAGGTCTTATTCTCTTTGCAGTTTTGTTTATATGGTGAGAAAAACAGGAAATTTGACGCTTTCTATGCTGTTGCTTCTTCTAATAGGCATGGTTACATGCTTAGAGCTTTAAAGTAGCCTTTTTTTATTTGCAAATATTTTTTAGGCTGTACCTTTTATATACTGATAAAACTTGGTCATCCCCTATTTATCATGGTTAATTACAACTAGCAGTATTTTAGTACTTTAAACCTATCAGTTCACCTAAACAAAAGTTGTTTTAATTAAGGAAATGATAAGTTAGGGACCCGGAATCTAAATTCTATAGTGTGCTTGTGGTTTACTTTCCGAATTCAGGTAAAATTCTCGTTTGATTAGGGCAAAATCTGCCTTCTTTTCTAATGCAACACAGGAGTCATCAATTCATCGGTCCTATGATATTTGCAAATTGCAAATGTGATCTTTATAAGAAATTATTATAATTTTTTTTACAAAATGCGATGGAACATTTGGTGTAATTTGAAATAGCATTTTGTAAAATAGCATAAAGTAACTTCCGATTCAGGTGCGTTTTGTAAAATAGCATTCAGGAAGTTACTTTGGTGTAATCGAAAGTTACATTTGGTGTAAAAACAGTAAGTTAATAATAAGAAAACGCACCTGATCTCTATATCTAGCTAGGCTTCCGATTCAGGTGCGTTTTCTTATTATTAACTTACTGTTTTTAAAATAGCATAAAGTAACTTGCGACATAATTAATTTTCCATTTTAAACTGGGTGCCCTGTACTCCCACCACCCCCCGTTGCATCTACCATCATTGACAGTGGCCCCCACATAACATAGGTGGTAGGGCACTGGGGAGGGGGGATGGAACAAAACAAGGCGCACCTAGTATTTTCCATTTTAAAATATGGAGCATTCCCTGTCACTTTTCTTCCAAGAATGTGCAATTTTGTTCCCTCCTCTGAATGCAATTGCAATGCATCAATTAATGGGAAAGTGGGTGAATTTATTTGCTAATTGCCTCCTATTTGTGCTTGTCATTTTTCACAAAGCAACAGGAGTTGGTGCGAAAACATGTCCACCATGTGGCACCACACCGGTTCCCTTCCCATTAAGCACAGACAGCACCTGTGGCGATGACTCTTACAAAATTCTCTGCTCTGCAGCCACCTCCACCCTCTTCTTTGTGGCAGTGAACTATTCCTATCCAATCACCTCAATAAACCCTTCCGAGCAGCGCCTCATCATTCATCCCCCAAATCTCGAGTTAGTAATTTCACTCACGAGTTTACATACCAGTAACACTGTCCTCGCTTTTCATTAAGCTTGATATTTTGATTTGATTTGATGTTTGCTAGAAAACAATCATGCATCTCCTCTGACTTCTCCTCCCGAGGCTTTAATCTAGATAAGTCACTCCCGTTCAATATATCCTCAAGAAACACCATTCTGGTGTACAACTGCTCTTCTGTGCTCCTTTTATCGCCGCTCAACTGCTCGTCCAATTCCCTCTGCCAAACCTACTCCAACTTTTCTGGATCTGATGTGCTCAACTGCCGGACTCTCCCGTTCTGCTGCACAGTAGAAGATGGTGGCTACGCATATTCAGTATCTCTTACTGCCAAATCCTGTAGTTTATACCGTAGTTTTGTGGACCTTAACCGGACGCTGCCAATGGATAAATGGCCGACTAAAGCAGGGCTGGAGTTGCAGTGGGCTTTGCCCAGAGAGCCAGTTTGCCAAACTCAAAAGGATTGTGATGATGGTAACAATGCTTCATGTATGACAGACCTAGCCTCAACTGGTGGAGCAATGAAGCGGTGCTTCTGCGTAAAGCCACTCGTGTGGAATCCTATTTCTGGCATGTGTGAACGGAGTAAGTATTTTGAAATTCTTGCTATCAAAAGGCAATCAGATTTACTTTGTTACCTCAATTTAAATTTGTAGAAATGCAAACTTTTTTTCTTTTCTTTTCTTTTTGTTTCTTCTTCTTTGTCCTTAAATAAAATAAATGGACAGACTACTAGCTTTTATTGATTAAGAAAGCATCAATCATGAAAACTAGTTTTTCTTAGTATATCCAACTCCATGCAAATAGGGAAGTATCCAAATTGTTTCTTACTAACAAGTAATTGAACGGTGCAGATCGTACCGATTGCGGGGGACAATGCGAGGATTCTTTTCATGTACCGTTAATAACTGGTACAAACTTTCAACAACTTGCACTGACTAATATTGTCTTTTTTTTCCTATTTAACTGTTACTTATTTATGCTCACACTTTTGGCCAAGCATATGTTTCACACTTACCAGCTAATTAAGTAACTTCTCATTGAGGATGGTAATATTTTTCATGGTTCATGGAAGGCCAGAGATAACATAAAGCTGACTTTATTGCAACACTTGTATGATTAAAACCTAAAACTAATCAGGTTCTTGTGTTATTTTATTTTTGATTGTACCACATATATAGGAGCTCATCCAGCTATATATGGGATAGTTGCATCTTGGGTTTAAATAATGGCTTTCAAGGCCGGCCGTATAGAGTATAGTAAAATATGGATTAATCTGTAATATAACTAATTTTGTGTCAGTTTCTTATTTTTTTTTCTTTCACTTTTATGATATTTTAACTAAAACATAGTACTATTTAAGTAAAAAATTTAATAAAGTCAACTAGTCAAGGTCAACTTTTAGGTAGTGGAGGTCATCATGGTTTCACATCTATCCTTTGCACCTATGAACCTCAGAAACCAATTTAACGCAAAAGAAACAAATAAAGGAAAATTCTAAGGATCCTTTAGCCTTTAGGCCTCATTATTTATTTATTGCATTGGGCCATTTAACAAATTGGTTCTCTTTTTGGAGCTTCATCTGTTTGCATCAGTATACAGGAGCAGAACTAGAAAATGTACATTGATGGGGCTGAAACATAAAATATATAATGCATTATAGTCAGCATTTGAATCCAAGTCTCTATGATCACAAAGTGGAATTTCAACTACTAAGTTACATGCACACATAAGCAATTTTGGGGGGGGGGGGGGTGGGGGGGTGGGGGAGCAACAATATAATCACTATTAAAAAAATTCATTTAAATTTAATATATATGATTAATATTTTTAAAATCATCGGGTGGCCAAGCCAAGCAGTAGATCCGCCCCTGTTAGTATCGACTTGCAAACTTCATAAATAAATCCTATTAAATGACATCACTGTTGCACAGTAGGTCAAGTATATTATTGCATGTATCATTCTACTGACTTTCCCTGCTTTATTTCATGTATACTCTCCCTACAAAAAATAAGGAAACTAATAAATAAGAGAAAATTATGTTCAGTTAGAATATACTATATTATTAGCAGATTAAATATATAGAGTCGGATCCAAAATTTATTCACAGGTCTTTCCTCCGGCCTTGCTGCATCACTGCTTATTGGCATTCTTGTATATATACGGCAACGATACATTGCCTTGGCAAAAGAAAGGCTGGCAGTTGAAAGAGAGGAACTTTTGAACCAAAACAACATGAGTGGTCGCCCGGTAAAGTACTTTACGAGCCGTGAGATGAAGCGTGCCACAAACAACTTTTTGTGCAATAATCTCCTAGGAGCTGGTGGAAGTGGTGAGGTTTACAAGGGAGTGCTTCAAGATGGTACAGTAATTGCTGTCAAATGCGCCAAGTACGGGAACACCATGTCCACGGACCAAGTCCTCAATGAGGTGCGCATTCTGTCACAAGTCAATCACCGGAATCTTGTCCGTCTCCTTGGGTGTTGTGTGGACCTGGATCAGCCTCTCATGGTTTACGAGTTTATAGCTAATGGAACATTAGCAGACCACCTGCATGGTTCTCTGTCACCACTTTCATGGTATCACCGCTTATCAGTAGCGCATCAAACGGCTGTGGGGCTTGCTTATTTGCATTTTTCAGCTATGCCACCGATCTACCACAGAGATGTCAAATCTAGCAACATCCTACTTGATGAGAATCTCAATGCAAAGGTAATGTATTCTATACGAGTATACGATGTATCCTACGCGGTCTTCAATTTTTTACCAGTGTCCATGTCTCTAATAATTTTGTCATTGGGGAAAATGCACCATTTCTGTTTCTACAAAGCCTTGTCATTAATTTTGCCAAATGATCACATTTTTCAGTCAGACTGTTCTATAGTATAACTAGATGAGATATTTCCCATCACATCTTTAGTCATATAGTATTGCGAGCATGCAAGTGTTATATATTTTTTTTTGTCTATTTTTAATGTTTGGAAGCATTTCCAACAGGTGTCTGATTTTGGTCTCTCCCGTCTGGCAACACCCGACCTGAGCCACATCTCAACATGCGCACAAGGCACTCTGGGCTACCTCGATCCAGAGTATTTTCGTAATTTTCAGCTAACAGACAAGAGCGATGTATATAGCTTTGGAGTAGTCCTTTTGGAACTTCTCACTGCACAAAAGGCAATCGACTTCAGTCGAGCGCCCGATGACATAAACTTACGAGATTACATACAAGGATTGGTCGAGGAAAAAAGAATAATGGAGGCAGTGGACCCCACAATTAAGAGTGGGGCCACTCAGGTTGATCTTGATTCTATGGAGGCATTGGGTTTTTTGGCACTGAGCTGCTTGGAGGAGAGGCGACAGAACAGGCCGTCTATGAAAGAGGTGGCCGAGGAGATTGAGTTTATTATTAGTCTGTTGTCTGCCGGCGTAGATCAAAGCCACTAGATGTATTCTACAGTGAAAAAGGAAACTAAAAAATTAGTTAGAAGTTCATGTCAGTGAAAGTAACAGGAAAAATCAGGCAGAGATTAGGTCTTAAAATGGAAGTTTATGAGGTTCAACAGAAATTATTATTTTCTATTTGACTGTAACATGATATTGTGGGCTTTATTGAAATGTTCGCATAACTACGACAAGTTAAAAAGGCTTATACAGCAGGCTTTAAAAGCCTGCTTTAATTAAGACTTTGCATCGTTTCTTAGTTCCCTCGGCCTGCTTCCGTAGCTCATAGTTTCTTTTCTTCTCGCTTTATCCAGATGTTCAAAAACTTAGGCCTCAAGATGTTCAATTTGGATTTTCCTTTCTCTCTCTCTCTCTCTCTCTCTCTGTTTTTTTTTTCCTCCTGATATCTGTTTTTTGAGTAGGGTTAAAATGCTCCGGTTCCATCATACTCCAATATCGTTATCTCTATTTTTAAAGTTTAAACAGTCAATTCGAATTGCTCAATGTAATATTCATATTAAAATGTGCTTGAATACAAAATTTTATATTTTTTGAAAACTTTTTGCTATTTTTTAAAATAAGTGCAAAATAATTGTTTTTAGAAGATTATGGACCATTCAAAAATAGTGATTTTGTACCTTTCTAAACAATTAGTAAAAAAACTATAAAATTTTGTTATCTAAGCACATTTTAGTATGAAGATCATGTTGAACGGTTTGGATCGATTATTTGGATTTTGAAAATAGAGATAATGATGTTAGGACATGATGGGTACAAAATCAATGGGGAATTTTAACCCTACTCCTGTTTTTTTTTATAGAGTTATGTTCGTCACAGAATGTTATCTAGTTGTGGATACAAGTATTAAAATTTTGTCAGAACTCTATCTTTCAAGTTGGGGATTGCTCTTAGACAATTATAACAAAGATCCGTCAAGACAGATTTTTATTTTGACAATTTTAATCATTTTAAATATAAAATTTAAATTTAAAATTCAATATCAAGGAAAGAAATAATTTATATTATTCATATATTGTATCTATAAAATATGATGAGATCTGTTGTATTTTTTATTTTATTTTTTATCATATATCATATCTTTGATGTATCATTAGACTATATGAAATCCAATTATGAGACTACCCTCTGTCTAATAACATATATATAATTTACTTTCAAAGTTTTAATTTTATTTAATTCTTTTGAGAAGATCCTTTTTTTTAATAAGCATTTTATATTGAAACAACATACATTATTTACAAAAAAAAAAAAGAACCTAGAATGTACAGATAGTCAAATACAAACATATATAACAACCATACAACTATAACTCAACCAAAACATCATCACAAATCTGGCCAGCCCAACCCTTGGGTGTGGAAAAAGCAGTGAAGATCACTTGATTCTGTGAAGATTTCTGATTTTTGCATTATTTACAGGGGCTGATATGCAAAAAGTTTAAGACTAAGCAATTTTTATATAGTTTTGAGTAGGGATGTTTCCTAGCTATCTCATGCTGGCTGTATGTTTCTTTGTTTTTGTTTGGTATCAGGATATCATAGATCAGGTGCTTGTTTTAGATTTGTTCCTGCTGGTAGAACATTACATCTACAAATTGAAAAATAATGTAAAATAACATGATGCTTGTTTTAGATTTGATTTCTATTGTATGAACTAAATCTAGGAAGTGTTGTAAGGACATTGTCAGAGACTGGTACCGGTTTTCTGTGAAATCGGCGGGTACCCGCTATTATTAAAAAAACAAAGATATAATAATATGGCTATCCAATTTAGATAGACGAACGTAATTTATTTCTCCAATAGGAGCGGATAATACAGTTTTGCTGTTTAGTACCTAGAATTTAAAATATTTGCTTTTCATCCTTAAAATTTTAAGAGTTATACAATACCAAAGAAGAATTGTGTAGAATTTCCTGTTAGCATTTAGAATATATGTTTACCTTCCTTTAATTGCAAAAAAGGACTACTACTGCTATATTGTTAACTTGAGTGCAGTTTAGGTCTGATGGCTATCGAAAGTAAATTTAGATCCGATGAGCATGAGAGCCGTCCGGTGCTCTTTACGATTCATGCGTGCAAATCTCAGAACATGACACACACGAATCTTAAAGCACATCGGACATCTCTAATGTCTATCAGACCAAAATTTACTTCCGATGACCATCGGACTTGTACTTTTCTCCATTAACTTAGCTGTTATTCCTTGAAACAATACCATACTAGTTTATCCTAGAAATTTATTTCATTTGTACGCAGGGGCGGATCCAGGATTTCTGTCAGGGTAGGGCACTAGTCGGATTCAAATAGCTAATTAGATTCAAACCCATTAACTTATCGGATACAAAATTACAACTCACCCCTATAATTATTTTTCTTGTAAAATCTGATAAGATACTTATTCACCAGAGCATCAAGCTTTCATATGCTCTATCAGTTGAAGCATCATTTGGAGATTGAACATAAAAAGATAACTATATGAATTTAAATCTTGGAAGAGAAGCAGAGACAGTAGACATATCACCTAAACCTAGTTTTTGTAAATTGTATCACCCTGATTTCTTAAGCCATGGGAAAGCAATTATATTTTTAAAGAAACACCTGAAAAGGATGCCATCTATTGTTCCAAACAAGGCATCTGATTTTTTTTCTCCTTTTTCCATTTACCGAATTTGCAAAATGATAATAAGCTGCTTGATACCCAACGAGTTTATTCATTCACGAGCAATACTAATAGAATTTCACCTTTATGTCGTGATATTTCATGGCTTTCTAAAGGGCATCAGCCTCCATATAGGCTTTGAAATAAAGGTGAAATGCAGAAAGCCATGGTTTTTTTTTTTTTTTTTTTTTGCTCTCTGACTAGCGAAGGAAGTTTTTTTCTGTCTCTGACTGCGTAGCCCAAGACAGGAATAACGAAGTATTTTTTATATTTGGTCTTTAACTGTGTCTCTAGCGAAAGTCTTTTTTATTGGATTGGGTTTCTCAATAGCGGAGGCAGCAACACAGTTAATTCAGCTACGGAGCAGGACCTGGGCCTTTGTTATTTAATTTTCTCTGGGCCAGGGGTTGGGACCAAGTTGGGCTAGGAGTAGACACATGAACAAAGTTACATCGGGCTTAATAAAATTTTCAAATTCAGGGTAGGCACATGCCTATCCCTGAGCTTTTATGGATCCGTTCCTGTTTGTACGAGAGTTATTAAAATTTTTAAGTATGTTTTATTCTTAGATTCTTTTAACATAGTTTATAAACCAATTGTAACCGACAACATGATGATTTTAACGAAATTGCTATATTTTTTTTATTAAATCAGTATTGATTTACATGATTGCAATGAATGTTATAATCGTCACAATAAAATATAAGGAGGATGCACATATTTTAGAGCATACAACTAACAAATGCAGAGGACCAATATTATTGTGCTTTGAAATTTGTACCAAGAAAATTTGAACGGTTCAGATTTTCCACAAAACTCAAAGTTAGTGATACCTTAGGAAGTCCGAGTTATGTTTATCGGATAACTTTTTAGATTGTTACATGGTACAGAGGTATGCATGTCAATTATTAAGCCCATTTTGTCAGATAATCAAGTTGTTATAGTTTTTTTTGGGTATTATTATGGTTATATGCATTCATAATTGGCACTTGTTACATGTCTAATTGTATATATGCACTTCAAAAAGAAACCAAATCTCTTGCCCCATGTGGACATGAAATTCGTGCACACAGGGTCAATCCATCAATTTATTCTATGTTTGCTACAATCTGAATGGTTATAATTAAATAATAGAAAGTATTTGAGTTTTGAAAAGACACAACCAAGATTTAAATATGACCGTTTAGATAGAACCAAATATAAAATTGATGGATGGATTGACTCTATGTATAGGAATTTCGTGTCCACAGGAGAGCACGTGATTTGCTTCCCTTAAAAAAAAAATTTTCTTGAGAAAAAGAGAGGTAGCACAGTTGGCTAGGAAAAAAGTCATAGAATTGTTGGTTACTCAAAAGTCGAGAGTTCGATTCTCCCTCATGACTTCGCAGCTTTTTGCGAAGATTTTTCAAAAAAAAAAAAAATCTTGGTCAATTATGCCCTGCACTCCTTAAAAGAAACAAATTATAAAAAAAAATCTCGCTAATCTCGAGACTAATTTTACTTTTGTTTGAACAAGACAAAATTTCTCCTAGTTTAACGGATATATAGCATAAAATTAAAACAGCTATGGAAATCGGTGAGTTTTACCAACTAATATAAAAAATAAAAATAAAACAGCTAATCCATTAGTTGGAAAGGTGCTATTCTGATTATTTTTGAATCTTTGGTCTTATGTACATGTCAAAGTAACTTAAATTGAATGCCTGTCAGTAGTTCAGTACTGGCCTCAAAATGTGCCGAATTTTTTTTTTCTAACCACCCAGAAAATCAAAATAAAATAAATATCATCTGATTTTGAGTTTTAGCAAAAATGTCACTCTCGCAGGCTGAATATGCGCACCCAGAATTGTAGGTGCGCGGGCTGGAGAGGCTCACCAAAAGATGCACAGACTGAGCATGCGCACCTGCTTGTCTCCGTATATAAAAAAAAAATGTTGTTTAAGATGAATGGGACTCTCAAAATAGCATATTGGTTATTTAGAGCTTTAGAAAGGGCATTTAGACCAGAGTTACGAGAGAATCAATAAAATAGATGTATTAAATAGGAGAGAAGCTGTGGGACCCATAGCAACATGATGCCTGAGAGGATAAGCCGTATACTCTCTTCCATAGTGTTGTAAAATGCCGTTTATGCGTATGTAGCCGTATATGCTTATGCAGTTCGATTCCGTATGAAAATCTTCATGCAGTCTTGTATATGCGGTGTCGCATGAAAATCACATATTTTCAGTTTAAAGAGGCATATTGATTTTTAATCATGCAATTATTTGCATCAGGCATCATTCGATTCTATCACTGATTGTCAATTAATTAATTGTTTGCATATAGTTTAGAAAAAAATGTTTGCATCTAGTTAATTTAGTGAGTTACATTAGGATCAATGCCCCTGCTCAGACCCAATTCACTTAATGATTTTAATATGCTGGAATTCAATGTAATTCTTCCTCTCACATGTGACACAAGTTATTTTTAATAGGAATATATTGCATGTTTTGAGTGAAAATAAATTAATATGTACTTTAAAATCCGCATATATAAGTCTGCATTAATCCGCATATGCGGCTGCATACCGCATATGCGGTATGCAGTGACCTTCCGCATGCATGAACAAAACCGCATTTTACAACATTGCTCTTCCATATAACTTATTATATCTTCCTTTTTCAACACCTAGCAGTTTCAGATGGGCGCGCAACGTCAGTATGTGCACCAGTGGCAGAAGGTAAGCCTCTCTAGGGGTGGCTAAGCCACCCCCAACATTTTCATTTTTTTTTTATCAAGTATATAAAAATTAAACTAAAACTTTTATTTTGTATGAATTAGCCACCCCTATGATATTAAAAACAAAATTATCTGACATTTTTATTTTCATTTACTAATTTGTCCAATTGTAAAACAGAAAAAAAAAACTAACAAAAAGGAAAAGAAATTGTAAAGTCTTGTCTTCATTAAGCATTTTGGAGAGGTCACCTTAACTATTGTTAGAAAGCATTGTTGATTGTTACCGGAAAAATATGAAAATCATAAAGATGAAATTTAAATTAATGTGAAATATGTGATATATTTTTCCTTTGAAATTGAGGTTTGTTTTTTATTCATTGACAATTAAAATTGTTGTTCATTGTAATTATAATATTTGATTTTCATACTAGATTGTCTTTTAGTTTTAAAAAAAAATATGATAAAAATTATTTGTGCATGAAATTATAGATGAAATTATTTAAATTTTTGTATATATTTTGAATCTAGATAAAATTATGTCTAAAAGAAAGACCTTAGATTCTCGTTGCAAGGTGAATAAAAGCAAATAATGAAGAATCATACTATCTTGTATTATAAAGATTTTCATTTTTATTAAATTATTTTTTAAATATGATATTTATCTGGTTAGCCTCTCCTATAGTCGAAGTTGAGTTCCGCCCCTGATGTGCACCAGCATACTATGTTGTGCTGACTGGATATGTGTGAGTGGTATTTTGTGAATTAGATAGGTATGAGTTGTGATTTAATGGAAAGTTAACTAAAAAATTCGCAAAATGTGGCAATCCCTACCAACCCTGATGGTTAAATGTAAAAGATAAAAAAAATTAACAAAATAAATGTGATTTATTTATTTTCGGGCACGTTGTGCAAACCAAGCAGCATGGCACTAAATACTCATCAATTTAATTAGCTGTGTTAGATATGCAGCAATTAATGCTCGATCTGATATCATTAAATACTCTGACCCATATTCGATGAAGGCTACCAGCCTCTGAATCTGATACACAATCAGTGCATGCATGCTGCTGCACAGACATTTTTTGTGTGTGTGTGGGTGGATTTCTTTGTCCGGAAGTTTTGTTCAGAATCGGATCTAAATAGTTTGATTTGTGTGAAAGTTCATACAAATAATTAAAATTCAGAGTATAATTAAAATGTCTCATTTTTGGTGTCTCAAATATATTTTATATTTTTGTTTTTGTTTTTAAAATTCAAACAGTTAGTTTGAACAACTCATCATGACTTTCATATTAAAATGTGTTTGTAAACCAAATTTTATATTTTTTTTTCAAACTTTTTATTAATTTTTTAGATAGGTACAAAGTTTCTGTTTTTGAATGGTTCGGAATCTTCTATGCCAATCTAAAAAAATAGTAAAAAAAATTAAAAAATATATAAAATTTAATCTTCAAGCACATTTGATCACTTTTTAAAATTTGAAAATAAAAATAAAAATATAGTATGTAATTGAAGAACAAAAATAATTGCACATTTTAATCCTACTCTAAACTTTATACACAGTATAAGTTTGTCCGTACAAATCTTAATACCAATCAAACAGCTATAATTAGACTTCAAATAAGAACATGTCTAAAATCTTTAGAATAAATTCTCATTTTTTATTTTTAATCTTCTGATTTGAACCAACCACGCTGACATTTATTAATTGCCATTTATGGGAATTGAGAGGCACAGGAGTTTCTCTCAACCAACTTTGTCTTTCTGGCACGGCGCGCTGGAACTGAATCTGTCCTCCAGTCCTGTGTAGGGGTGCACAAAAAATTCGTAGTTCGTGATTCGATTCGAGTTTGATTCGAAAAAGTTCGTAAAAAGTTCGATTCGAAATAGTTCGAAATTAATTCAAATCAAACTCAAACTGGATCTGGTTCGTTCAAAATATGTTCGCAAACTATTTAGGTTCGAATCTCAAAGTAACGTGAACCGTTGATTTTTGCTTATGACTTATGTTCACTGATGACTTAAAAATTAAAACAAAAGGCCGCCCAGCTATAAATTATAATTCGTAAGTTGTAACCCTCGTTTTCAATTCTAAAACCCTAGACGACTTTCACCTCTCGCTCTCAATGACTAAAATCACTTTTTCTTGTCAAAAAAAAGTTTGTAAAAGATTCGAAATTGAGTTCGTAAAAAATTCGATTCGAAATTAATTCAAACCAAATTTAGTTCGAAATTAATTCAAATCAAACTCAAACTGAGGTAAGTTCGATTCGTTTGCAGCCCTAGTCCTGTGTCACTGACACATAAGTCTGCAACAAAAATAAAAATTAATATTTAAATATTTAAATCCATTTGGATCCATGTGTCAGCAGTCCTGTGGCAAGTGATCCCTTTCCGACGCACATTCTTTCCTTTTCCTTTTAAAGTAGCGAAAATTTTCTTTCCTTTTCCTTTTCAAATTATAAATTACAATGACAATAACAGATGCACGACTTAACTAGAAATACATCAATTTAATTGAAGAGATTATATTAAAAGATTATCGTAGATTCTTAAATTAATTAGCATCTTACTGAAGGTTTGATTGAAAATAAAGAATCTTATTAAATTTCAGCAAAGAGATTTGACGATAATTATTTATATAATATCCTATGGAAATTGTGTCTTGTCAGTAATAATCTCATGAAACAAGTATTTGACTATTTAGGAGGAAAATTTTGTCTTGTCAAAAGTTCCAAGTTTTATTGGATGAACAAAGTTTCTTTTGTAAATATTAATGACAAACGCTGTTGAATAATTTGCAAACATGATATTATTACCATATATGGAATTTTAATATTGAACAAAATTTATATAGCACTACAATTTTTCATAAATATTTTATGATTTTACATCAAAATAAAATGTATTAAACCTTCAATGATTCTGATTCTGATCATCAACCCTTAATTCAAAAAAAAAAACTACAATGCTTGTAGCTTGGCATGGCAAGTGCGCTTGAGATTCTCTGCGGCCAAGCCTACGGTGCAAAACAGTACCACATGCTCGGCATCTACCTCCAAAGATCATGGATCGATTATCCTCCTCGCAGCCTCCATCATCATCCTCCCGCTTTTTTTCTTCACATCACCTCTGCTGCGTCTGCTCGGTCAAGACCCAGAAATCTTCCATGTCGCCGGCTTAATCTCCATTTGGTTCATCTCGTCTGTTTTCTCCAACGTGTTCAATTTCACATTCCAGATGTACCTCGATCCAGTCGCAAAGCAAGAACATGGTCATCTCGTATTTTTCTTTTCTCTGTCACACTACGTATAATCCTCTCATTGGTGTTGGTCATCAAGTTGCAAATGGGGATTATCGCTATGTGGATTCCCGTCATTGGCCAGTTTAAATATGTGCTGAGTGGCGGGTGTCCTGATACATGGAACGCGTTTACTGATCTCTGGCTTGTTATCAGGCTATCTTTGTCTTCTGGCACTATGATATGGTAATATCAAAAAATAAAAATAAATAAAAAATCTTGCTTTTTTTTCATCTACCATTGGATAAGGAATGATACATTCGGTGTATTGTTACATGAAATTTTATTCTGCTATGTCGCTGCAGCTTGGAGCTGTGGTACAATTCAATACTGGTATTGCTGACTGGATACTTGGCAAATGCTGAGATTGCTCTTGATGCTTTGTCGATATGGTTAGTATAACTCAAAACTAAAATTCTTATACCATCGTTATGTGCTTTTCTCGAGATTTACAATGCTTCTCTTTCATTTTCCCTTCTGAGCAGTCTCAACATTGCTTTTTGGGAAATCATGATATCCCTTGGTTTCTTAGCCGCTGCCGGGTAATTTCTAAAGTCTCATGCTTCTCTCTCTTGTTCACTGTTATCTGATTCCGAAACCTTCAGAAATTTGTGCTCAACAATTTTTTTTTTTTTTAATATAGTTTTGAAGTGTATGAGTTGCTAACGAGCTTGGAGAAGGCAATGCAAAAGCCGCTAAATTCTCAGTTGTGGTTGTTTTGGCTACATCAACATTCATTGGATCTGTTATTTTATTACTATTTATATGTTTCGATAGAAGACTTGTTTATCTGTTTACAACAAGTGATGCTGTTATTGACCTGACACCTCTCCTTGCAATCACACTACTGTTGAATCGCCTCCAACCAGTGTTTTCAGGTTATTATTTGCTTAGTTTTGAAATTAATATTTTTTCAGGACTAACTTTTGCTAAAGCTTAATAACATCTCGACTACTGTATTTTGATAATATAATGAAAATCAGGAGCTGCCATCGGGGCCGGCTGTCAGTCCTTAGTAGCATATGTAAATGTCGCATGCTATTACTTGGAGTTCTACTTGGTGTTATCCTTGGCTATTTAATTGGTTATGAAGTTAAGGTAAAACAATATTGTGTTCTGTTTATTAATAATTAATTGTTTTCCCCTTCTTTGTTTAAACGGAAGTACCCGCTGTTATATTTTACCATTTTTTTTTCACTTTTAATAGGGAATTTGGATGGGCATGATTTTTGGGACCCTGATCCAAACGCTGGTTCTCCTATTCATTACTTGGAGAATCGACTGGAACAAAGAGGTAAATTTACATAGCAAATAACAATTTTTTATACATTTTTCGACTGGCATCATTTTAGTACCTTAACTGTCAGTTAAGGAACAACATGCCAGTAAACAATACTGGTAAAATACCTCATTCTATCAGATGACCTGTTCCCTACATGAGAGATATCAATTCAAAACTTTTTAATGAACTGTACAGGTGGCCATTGCTAAAGCACGGGTTAATAAGTGGTTGTTGCCAGAATCAACTGAGACATGTCATTTAACAGAGCGTATTTAATAATTCTTAGTAAAAAAAATTCTTGAATTAGAGTTCTTAAAAACACTAATAGTTGATTTTGAGATAGAAATTTTATACTACATAACATTGTTGTTCATTAAGTTCAAATTTTGTGTTGAATATTACCAGAAAAACTCAAAAGACTCCAACGGCATAGCAATTTGGAGAAAATTTAATAAATCCAGCAATTGGTTTTGAAATTTTAATCAACGAGACATGTACAAACTAGACAGAACATTTTCCTCAAACTAAGTAATGATTGTTGGTTATATAAGAAAAGAAAAGAATAAGTACCATTTTTGAGTTTGTTGAATGAGAAGGGAGGATGTAAACAAATTCCCACTCTTGCTTAGGCTTCAAAGAAATATAAATTTCCTGCAAGATAGGCCCTGGTCCCACAATACAGACCTGAGAAACGGTTCATTTTTCTGACACTAATTTAAGTATCAAGGGCACATAGCATTGTAGTATCATACCTGCTCTGCTTAGCTGGACTTCATAAAAGCAACATTTTACTATAAATGATCAAATAATTTCTTCTGTACTCCTAATAGTAACTTTGATTTAGTTAACTTTTAATTTCAGAAAACTTCTGTCCATTTGATTTACTAGAACTTGGATCCGCAATTAACTGATTCGATCTGACGACTGACATATACTGGCATGTTGGTTTATCTCTGACATAACATTTTTGTGACTCACAGAGGTCAAATCGGGTTGTCGGGTCTCGGCTAACCCGATATGCTTTATTTATTTATTTTTGATGATTAGACCGGATGAGAGCGACTTAACATCTACATACTGAATCTAAATAGCTCAAACATATATTAAATTAACATGAATGAATAAATAGGTAAACAAATCATCCTCTTCACCCCTAGCGAATAGTAAAATATATTTGGAAGTCAAGATCTTGAATTCTTGATACATGTGAGCATGCACATGAAAGAAAATATTTGATATTCCGTTAAACAAATGAATAACTCTCTGTTTCTCCGTCGTTTAGTATTCCCGACTTCACAGTTCACACTCGTTGATTTAACCGAGTGATAGCGAGGAGCCGTTCGGCCAAAAATAAAATAAAAAAATAAATAAATAAAGGGAGGATGGTATCAGTACTGTACCTACAACTTTACGGTTCAAATTGATTCTCAATCGATCAAACTCAATCCAAAGTTCCCCCTTTAAGAATCAAACAAAAATAGTCCGAACTCCGGATCATCTTATTCTACAAAACAGTGCCCATATAGTTATACTTCTATGGTTGGGAACCGAATCTCCTGCCTCTCTGTGAGCAGAAAATTCTTGTTTCTAAAGTCACTGCTGAATGGATCCGGAATGAACCCTGAACAAAATTATATTCATATTTAAATATCAAAATCCTTTTCGGATTCATCCGATAGTGACTTTAGGGACAGAAATTTCCTGCCCCTCTATGAACATGTGATTTCGTTCCCCGTGGTTGGGGTTTGGTGAGGGGGCAATGTAAATAACTAATAGAAGAATAAACAAGTTGAGAACTCATTTAATGTCCCCTTCCATTTATCTAGAAGTCTAGAATAGAGACGATGCGACATAATAGGGACATAATATAAATGAGAACCCACGTTTACAATTAACATTTAAGTTCTATGCCAATTAACTCAGGATGGCTTTGTTTTCCATCCCCTTTAAATTTACTGCTATACATATCTCAACATTTAAAATTACCAGTTTTCCATTCAAAACATACAAATAACTTAAGAATTATATGCATAGTATATATGAGGAGGGATCCACATACAATATTTGTAAGTTACAATATCTTACAACAATTCGGTTTTACGATTTTCAAAGTCCAAATAATCGACCCAAACCGTTCAACATGATATCTATATTAAAATGTGTTTGGAGATCAAATTTTACATTTTTAAAATTTTTTTTACTATTTATTAAGTATTTTACAAATAATCAACCCACAACCACATGATTTTTCTCCAAAATTTGTGAAACTACCTCGGGTTAGAATGACAATTCGGTACGTAAAAAAAATCTCTTCAAACCGAAATGCCAGTTCGGTTCTTATAGTTTTGTAAAAACGAAACCAATTAAGTTGGTTTGGTAAATTCATTTTTTTTTCCTTTTTGTTTGACGTGCATCTCCCTTCAGAAAGTATTAATAGCGGTTCCAATAAATAGGGAAAAAAATGATCAACAATCTCACTGCTGAATTTATTTTAGAAACCATAAATAAAAAACTTTTATTTTTTACCAAACCAACTTGATTGGTTTCGGTTTTACAAAAACTATAAGAACTGAAATGTCATCTAGTCCGAACTTTTTTTTCTTTTCCCTATACCGAATTGCCATTTTGGTCTGTGGTAGTTTCACAAGTTTTCAACCCACAACCACACGATTTTTTTCCAAAATTTGTGAAATTGCGTCGGGTTGAAATGACAATTATTCGGTACGTAAAAAAAAATATTTTCAAACCAGTGTTTTCAGGTTATTATTTGCTTAGTTTTGAAATTAAATATTTTTTTAGGACTAACTTTTGCTAAAGCTTAATAACATCTCGACTACTGTATTTTGATAATATAATAAAAATCAGGAGCTGCCATTGGGGCCGGTTGGCAGTCCTTAGTAGCATATGTAAATGTCGCATGCTATTACTTGGAGTTCTACTTGGTGTTATCCTTGGCTACTTAATTGGTTATGAAGTTAAGGTAAAACAATATTGTGTTCTGTTTATTAATAATTAATTGTTTTTCCCTTCTTTGTTTAAACGGAAGTACCCGCTGTTATACTTTTACCATTTTTTTTATCTTTTAATATGGAATTTGGATGGGCATGATTTTTGGGACCCTGATCCAAACGCTGGTTCTCCTATTCATTACTTGGAGAATCGACTGGAACAAAGAGGTAAATTTACATAGCAAATAACAATTTTTTATACATTTTTCGACTGGCATCATTTTAGTACCTTAACTGTCAGTTAAGGAACAACATGCCAGTAAACAATACTGGTAAAATACCTCATTCTATCGGATGATCTGTCCCATACATAAGTTGAGAGATATTAATTCAAAACTTTTTAATGAACTGTACAGGTGGCCATTGCTAAAGCACGGGTTAATAAGTGGTTGTTGCCAGAATCAACTGAGACATGTCATTTAACAGAGTGTATTTAATAGTTCTTAGTAAAAAAAATTCTTGAATTAGAGTTCTTAGAAACACTAATAGTTGATTTTGAGATAGAAATTTTATACTACATAACTTTGTTGTTCATTAAGTTCAAATTTTGTGTTGAATATTACCAGAAAAACTCAAAAGACTCCAACGGCATAGCAATTTGGAGAAAATTTAATAAATCCAATAATTGGTTTTGAATTTTCAGTCAATGTGACATGTACATACTAGACAGAACATTTTCCTCAAACTAAGTAATGATTGTAGGTTATATATATAAGAAAAGAAAAGAACAAGTGAACTACCATTTTTGAGTTTGTTGAATCAAAAGGGAGCATGTAAAAAAATTCCCACTCTTGCTTAGGCTTCAAAGAAATATAAATTTCCTGCAAGATAGGCCCTGGTCCCACAATACAGGCCTGAGAAACGGTTCATTTTTCTGACACTAATTTAAGTATCAAGGGCACGTAGCATTGTAGTATCATACCTACTCTGCTTAGCTGGACTTCATAAGAGCAACATTTTACTATAAATGATCAAATAATTTCTTCTGTACTCCTAATAGTAACTTTGATTTAGTTAACTTTTAATTTCAGAAAACTTCTGTCCATTTGATTTACTAGAACTTGGATCTGCAATTAACTGATTCGATCTGACGACTGACATATACTGGCATGTTGGTTTATCTCTGACATAACATTTTTGTGACTCACAGAGGTCAAATCGGGTTGGCGGGTATCGGCTAACCCGATACGCTTTATTTATTGATTTTTGATGATTAGATCGGATGAGAGCGACTTAACATCTACATACTGAATCTAAATAGCTCAAACATATATTAAATTAACATGAATGAATAAATAGGTAAACAAATCATCCTCTTCACCCCTAGCGAATAGTAAAATATATTTTGAAGTCAAGATCTTGATACATGTGAGCACATGAAAGAAAATATTTGATATTCCGTTAAACAAATGAATAACTCTCTGTTTCTCCTTCGTTTAAGTGCCGTATTCCTGACTTCACAGTTCACACTCGTTGATTTAACCGAGTGATAGCGAGGAGCCGTTCGGCCAAAAATAAAATAAATAAATAAGGGGAGGAGGGTATCAGTACTGTACATTGGGACCTACAACTTTACGGTTCAAATTGACTCTCAATCGGATCAAACTCAATCCAGAGTTCCCCCTTTAAGAATCAAACAAAAATGGTCCGAACTCCGGATCATCTTATTCTACAAAACAGTGCCTATATAGTTATACTTCTATGGTCGGGAACCGAATCTCTTATCTCTCTGTGGGTAGGAAATTCTTGTTTCTAAAGTCATTGCTGAATGAGTTCGGAATAGACCTTGAACAAACTTATATTCATATTTAAATATCAAAATTCTTTTCAACAATGACTTTAGGAACATAAATTTTCTGCCCTCTATGAACATGTGATTTGGTTCCCTGTGGTTGGAGTTTGGTGAGGGGGGAATGTAAATAACTAATAGAAGAATAAACAAGTTGAGAAGGCATTTAATGTCCCCTTCCATTTATCTAGAAGTCTAGAATAGAGACGATGCGACATAATAGGGACATAATATAAATGAGAACCCACGTTTACAATTAACATTTAAGTTCTATGCCAATCAACTCAGGATGGCTTTGTTTTCCATCCCCTTTAAATTTACTGCTGTACATATCTCAACTTTCAAAATTACCAGTTTTCCATTCAAAACATACAAATAACTTATGAATTATATGCATAGTATATATGAGGAGGGATCCGCACACAATATTTATAAGTTACAATATCTTAGAACAATTCGGTTTTACGATTTTCAAAGTCCAAATAATCGACCCAAACCGTTCAACATGATATCTATATTAAAATGTGTTTGGAGATCAAATTTTACATTTTTTAAACTTTTTACTATTTATTAATTATTTTACAAATAATCAACCCACAACCACATGATTTTTCTCCAAAATCTGTGAAACTACCTCGGGTTGGAATGACAATTCAGTACGTAAAAAAAAATCTCTTTAAACCGAAATGCCATTTCGGTTCTTATAGTTTTGTAAAAACGAAACCAATTAAGTTGGTTTGGTAAATTCATTTTTTTCCTTTTTGTTTGATGTGCATCTCCCTTCACAAAGTATTAATAGCAGTTCCAATAAATAGGGAAAAAAATGATCAACAATCTCACTGCTGAATATATTTTAGAAACCATTAATAAAAAACTTTTATTTTTTACCAAACCAACTTGATTGGTTTCGGTTTTACAAAAACTATAAGAATTGAAATGTCATCCAGTCCGAACTTTTTTTCTTTTCCCTATACCGAATTGCCATTTTGGTCTGTGGTAGTTTCACAAGTTTTCAACCTACAACCACACGATTTTTCTCCAAAATCTGTGAAACTGCCTCGGGTTGAAATGACAATTCGGTACGTAAAAAAAAATCTCTTCAAACCGAAATGCCATTTCAGTTCTTATAGTTTTTATAAAAACGAAACCAATCAAGTTGGTTTGATAAATTCATTTTTTTTATGTTTTCTAAAGTAAAATTCCTCACCACTCACCCCCAACGCAAATTTTAAAGAATAATTATATATAACCCCCCATTTCTATCCCCCCTTCATCCCCGCAGTCCTAAAAAGGAAAGTGCTAACTAATTTTTTGTCTTTTAGTGGGGGACAATATTTTTTGTTGTTGGACACCAATGGTTAATACTATAATGAACGAAGTTAAATACTAGATCGATGCACGGTAAATACATTAAAGACTGAAGTTAAATACTGCAGAAAATTTAAACCATTAAATTATCGGTAACTAATTTTTTTTGTCTTTTAGTAGGGGGGTATGAGAGGATGGTGATGCGGAGACAATAATTACAGATTGATAGACATTATTACCACTATCTCTAATTGTTAAAAATAATTATATAGAACTCCACATTCTCATCCTCTCTTAAATACTAACTTCTCTAAAGTTAAATATTAACATTCCTAAAGTTAAATACTGATGTGTATAAAGTTAAATACTAAGATATAGGATGCTAAATAGAATCCATGCAACTTATTTATAATTTTAGAGATTAATATTTTTGACTTTAAAGATAAATACTAACGTTCATAATGTTAAATACTAACATTCTTAAAGTTAAATACCGATGTGCGGGACGCGGGAACATTAGTTTGTCATTTTTTGCGGTGACAGATTGTGTCGCTGTTGGACGCGGACGGTTAATACTCCAATGAATAGAGTTAAATACTTCTTCGATGCACTATTAATACTCCAATGAATAGAGTTAAATACTGCACGAAATTTAAACATCAAATATCGGAACCTAATTTTTTTTGTATTTTAATGCGGGGACGCAAATGTCGGAACCTAATTTTTTTTGTCTTTTAGTGCGGGGACGCGGGGACAGAAAACTTAATTTTTTGTGGGGACATAAATTGCTTCGCTGTTGGATAGACGGTTAATACTCCAATGAATAGAGTTACATACTTGTTCGATGCACTGTAAATACATTGCAGATAGATGTTAAATACTGATGGAAATTTAAATACCCAAACTGTTGGGACCAGATTTTTTGTCTTTTAGTGCGGGGATAGAGGGGGGATGGATGTGCGGGGACAGTTATCTGGGTCCAATTTTAAATAATAAAATATAAAGTCCAACCCTTATAATTAGTATATAATAATCGTGCAACTCGTATTTATTATATTTTGGGCAGATAAGTTGATCATGTCAATATTTTGCTATGTTTTTTTCTGAAACGGACATAATTTTTTTGTATGACGTCAGAAGGTTTGATCATCATTTTCATCTTGAAAAAAAAGTATAGTTTAAACACATGCATGTGCTAGGGATCATATATAGTACTATTTCATTGAAGACGAATAAAAAAAAATATATATAGCTATATCGTAATAAATACTCATAACTAATTAATGGGCAACTGGGGCAATGAGATGTTGTAATTAATTGGTTTCTGGTAGAGAGAAACCAGGAAAATTACCATTAATTTACAACAGTTATTAATGAGATGCCTACTTCCATCAATTTGGAAGAGAAAATAATAATTCAGGGGTCAAGATCAAACTTTCAACCAGTAAACTAAACATACTTCATATATATCTATATATATATATATGCATTCTCCATAGACTAGTCATTAAACATATTTCCTGATTCATTCCAAGACATCCTAATTACTTAAACCTTCTCTCGTGGCCACACACACACACACACACACACACAGAGCGAGCCCCTGCCAAGTTTCTTAGAGAGAGAGAGAGAGAGAGAGATGGGAGATGGAGATGAGCTCAACTCTAGGCTTGTTTCCCTTCTTCCAGCAGAGGAAGAAAAAGAAGAGAGTAGCTTAACAAGGCGCGTATGTGCGGAGTCGAAGAAGCTGTGGGTGGTAGCGGGTCCTGCAATATTAACCCGTCTCGCATCCGTCGGAGTTTTGTTTACCACGCAAGCATTCTTGGGTCATGTCGGATCCTTGGAGCTTGCTGGTTATGCACTGTCTTTCACTGTGATCGACCGCTTTGCCGTCAGTATATTGGTAATTAAGCTACATCTTCATTTTACTCATCAATTCATACCTTGGTTACATTTATTGTAACTCATCATTAATTTTTCCAGATCGATTAATTTTACTGACAATAATTTTGTTCTTGTTCAATATATATAGTCTCTCCATACATACATATGTAATGTTCCATGTGTAATAAAAACCTTTGTACAGTTCTTTTTCCTTAATACAAATGTTGGTTAGGCTCTATCTAGTATATATAAACACATGATCATTTGATAAGAAGAAGCAAAAATTGTACAGCTAGGAATGGCGAGTGCGCTTGAAACTCTTTGCGGTCAAGCTTTTGGTGCGAAACAGTACCGCATGTTGGGTGTATACCTTCAGAGATCATGGATACTGCTATTTGCTTGTGTTATCATTATGCTACCACTCTTCATCTTTGCCGCACCTCTACTAGAACTCCTCGGCCAAGAAAAAACCATCGCAAGAGAAGCCGGGATTATCTGTCTCTGGTAAAATTAAATCCAATATTGCACATAATATCAATTGCCCGAATATGGTAATTGTAAAATTTTGTTGACATGATAACAGGTTTATCCCGGTTATCTTCTCGCACATCTTCAATTTCACCTTTCAGATGTACCTCCAATCGCAAAGCAAGAACGCAGTCATCTCCTACTTCTCGGTATTTTCCATCATGTTTCACCTCTTCCTTTCATGGCTGTTGGTGATTAAGTTTTCGTTGGGGCTTAGCGGAGCAATGATTGCGATGTGTTTCTCCATGTGGATCCCTGTGATCGGTCAGTTTGTGTATGTTTTGTGTGGTGGTTGCCCCCTAACTTGGAAGGGCTTTTCATGGAGTGCGTTCACCGATTTGGGTCTTGTTGCAAAGCTCTCTCTTTCATCTGGTTTGATGATATGGTATTCTTTGTGGTTTCTCTTTATTAATTACATCTAATAAGGTTTTAATAAGAAAAAAATTCTCTAGAGAAGGGTAAAAAATGACTGTTACCGAGGGTAAGACAACATAAATTGCTATATCCGAGGTTATCACTATTACTAACAGGAGTATTTGTGAGGATACCACTTTTACTCTCACGAATAAAAAAGATTATTGTAATTAAATATATATAATATCAAATTATAGGAACCATGTATCTACAAACTAATCTTAATTATATGCAGCTTGGAGCTTTGGTACTATTCAGTACTTGTATTGCTAACTGGAAATATGGAAAATGCTGAGATTGAACTTGATGCATTGTCTATATGGTATGCATTCTTATGCAAGCTTCTAAAAAGTAGCGTTTTAACTTTGATTTTAATCTGTCCAGTGTTCTCTAATCCAACATTTATTTTTTCATGTGCAGTCTAAACATAGCTGGAGTAGAAATTTTGATCCCTGTTAGCTTATTAGCTGCTGCTGGGTACATTTTCATATGCTTTCTATTTTTCATTTGTCCAGCTTGAAATGACTTGCACGAAATAACAATATTAACTTCTAAATATAACAGAAGAATATTTGGTTACTTGTAAGAAAAAAGAAAAACAAGATTATTAAAGAACATGTGTCACTGTTATGTCATTATTTGGGACATAATACTTGTACTATATTTTATTTGCAGAGTACGAGTTTCAAATGAGCTGGGAGCAGGAAATGCAAAAGCCACCAAATTTGCAATTGTTAATGTTGTAACAACCTCAAGTATAATTGGCTTTGTGCTCTTCATATTGTTTCTGGTATTTCAGCGAAACATAGCTTATGTATTTACTGATAGCGAGCCTGTAGTTGAAGCAGTTGTTGATTTATCCCCTCTGCTTGCTTTGATGATCTTATTGCAAAGCATTCAGCCTGTGCTTTCAGGTTATTTGTCCACTACCATCCCAAATAATTCTTGTAAACTACTATTTAGATATTACTATTGTCTTTTTTACTGTTCATACTGATGAGAAACATATACAACTAACACGAGATTTATTTCGATAATATTTACACTTAACAGGGGTAGCAGTAGGAGCCGGATGGCAAAAGACGGTAGCTTACGTGAACCTCGCATGTTATTACTTGGTTGGGGTTCCGCTCGGAGTAATTCTCGGTTATTTGATCGGTTATCAGGTGAAGGGTATCTGGATTGGCATGCTTGTGGGGACACTAATTCAGACTCTGGTTCTCTGCTACATCACCTGGAAAATGGACTGGGACAAACAGGTACAAACCATAACCCAAAATTAAAAAATAATAATAATAATAATTATGCATTAAATACTTAATTGGTCTGCTAAGTGTTTTGATGAAACTTGAAGACTGTCAAAAGTTAATAACACCTCTAATTTGAGTAAATTGCATAAACAGGTTGAGCTTGCCCGGGAGCGGGTTAACAGGTGGGTATTGCCAGAATCGCCATAGTGAAACCAGGAAATGGAACAGGGTTTGCATAATTTTAGCTGCGAAAGCAAATTAGCGGATAAGAATTGTGTTACATGTATGCTCAATTTCTTGCACAATTTATTTTTTTGGTAGAAAGCTCATAGGTGATTGCATTGATTGAAATTGTTATAAACTAACTGTTACACAAGATAAGACAACAAGTGTGTATGCAGCTGTAAACAAACAAAAACACTTTTCAGAAAAGGAAAAACAACACAGAAATAATAAATTAAAAACGAAAGATATACCTAACTATACACAGACGAAAAATCACTCACTCTTCCGTTATTAAAAAGGAGAAGACATTCGCGATTAATCTTTTACTTCAGTTCAATACAATAGACGAGTTCAGAAACAAGCACCATGATTTTTTTCTTTTTGGTTTCGCCTCTGTTCGCCTTGTAGGGCGCACCGCTGAAGCATTTCTTGCACAATTTCCCTTTTCACTTATCTCTTATTTGCGGTATTAGTTCTTGGCAAATTAAAAAGTACCACTAACTTATTACAAATTTATCCGGCCCAAAATGGATCTAACTTAAAGATGTCATCAGGACCTTTAACGGGTTCATTGAGCAGATAAAGCCCAATATTAGCCCTCTACTGGGCCTTTCTTCACGGGTTATAAATAATACGGGAGTACATTTATATTTGCGCAATCCAGAAAAACATAGAGGTGTTTTTTCTTAAGATAGATGGAGATTTTTGGTATTTTAAATTCTAATATTCATTAAGATTTCATTCGGATTTCGATCCTACGGTTTCTCATACAAAGTGTATTAATTTTTGTTACTGAATTAAAGATTTTTCTTATAGAGGTGCATTCTTAATTTTCACTTTTCAGAAGTTACATTTGTTTTAATTAAAGGCTCCCCATACTATGATATATTTTAGATGTTATTCTCAAAAATTGATTATGTGTTACTCTTTAGAAAGACAAGAGCGTGTTGTTAGAACTTGAGTTCTAAAAACTCAAAATTCTCTCTTCAATAAATTAGCTTAAATCTCCATTTGTGATATTTGAAAATTAGAGGACTAAATCGAATATGTATTTCTTTAATTAATAGATTTAAGAAAGAGAGAATTTGTATTGAACTAGTGTGTTTGATTACATTGACATAACGCCTATTTATAGGCTTGACTATAATTAATGCTAAATAACTCCACTAAGTATCTCCTACCTACCACCATTACAATGCTAATCAACTCATACAATTCACATCCATTATTATCTCCAATACAATATATTTGATCCTCTATTACGTCCCCTCAAGCGAAACATGGTGTGGAAACAATGTTGAGCTTGCTTTGAAAAGAAGAATGTCGATACCAATATCTCAATGCCATTATTCTTGCGATTTGAATCGTCAAGTTCGGAAGTTTGGGTCTCCTTAAAGGTAGAAGAAGATAGAGGGAGAAGAATGAGCTCTTTTGGCTCGAGAATGCTTTCATGTACTTGAGAGGCTCGTTTGAGTTCTCTTTGAAAAATAAAAAAACAAAAGAAAAAAAAAATTCAATAGCTCAAGAGGCTTTCTATCTCTCTTGTCTCAATTTTGAGAAGCATTTTGGAGATAGAAAAAAAGAGAATATAAAAGGAGCCCGGCATTAGTTTGGCTTGGTGATTTGATTTGAGAAATTGGAGGAATTTAAATTTTGATTTGGTTTGGCTTGCTTGTGATTAATCCAAAATGGGGGATTGTGTTGGAAAATAATGGTAGGGGTTATCATCTGTTGGTGGTGGATAATGGGAGGTGCGCAAAATTTTTGTCAGTAGGAGATTAGAGTCGGCCCAGAAAAAAAAAAATGAAAGAAATCAAGAAATTGCATATGTAAAGGAAAAATAAAGTTCGCTCTGCTTATTCTTCATTGTCGGACTTGGTTTCTTAAATTGCGGATAATAATTCTAAAGCGGGTACGGGTTTGGTTGAGAGGAACCTCTTCTCTATCGCGCAGTTTCTTTTCAACAGGGACCTCTTCTCTGCTTTCTCTTACTTGCTCGCGAGCTTCTTCTCCACTGCTGGTTTGGCCTCGTCTAGCGACAGCTCAAATGTTTATCAACAGCACCGCATAGAACCACTCCGTCTTTATCTGTTCTTGAAGTATTGGTGCTCCACGATCTGCCTGAATCGGGTACCAGACCTGAGAAATGCAGCGGCGAGGCGTACTCAACTGTGAGATCTGACGAACTGAGTCGACCGGCAATTAGCGAGAGGATGTGACCGTGGTGAAGGTCAGAGGACTGATGGATCTGACGAGGAGACGATGGTGGTACGACAGAGCCAGGTGCCTTCCGATATTTTTCTCTTGTGCAGTGGCCGTGACTAGAGCTGTCAAAAAAGCTCGTAGCTTGTGGCTCGCTCGTGACTCACATCTGGCTCGATTGGTAACAACTCGTTCGATAGTGGACTGAGTTGTTAACGAGCTGGCTCGCTAACAACTCAGACCAAAATTAACGAGTTTGAGCTGGGGTATAGCTCGGCTAGGCATCAATTTGTAAATTTGTATGAATTTGTGTGTATTTTAGCTCGGTTCAGCTCGGTCCAGCTCGGTCCAAAAAAATTTGTAAAATTTATTTTCTTCTTAAAACAAGGTCCAACCAAACCCAGTGAGTCAGCTCGTAGCTCGTGAGCTGGCTTGCGAGCTGGCTCGTCACGAGTTTGAGTTGAGATTTTAGCTCACGACTGTTAACGAGTTAGCTCACTAACAGCTTGGTCTAGAATTAACGAGCTGAGCTAAGGCCCAGCTCGGCCTGAGCCAGCTCATTTATAGCCCTAGCCGTGACTAGAGGTGGTGTGGTGTGGTGCGTCAGAAGCAAAGAAAATGACGCTGGGATCTGATGCGACGGTGGCAGCGATGACCTCCTGACGAGCACTGATTTTGATGTGCTGGCTCATGTCTTGACTTCTCCCTTGGCTCCTTCGCCTTCTTCTCCAATGGTGGAGGTGGCACGGTCGAAAAAGTGCTCGCCGGAGCAGATGAGGCATGCGGATTTCTCTGATCTGTTTAGAGAGAGAAGATGTGGAATAGAGGAGAATAAGGAGGGTTTAGGGATTAGAAGAATAAAGGGAATAAGAAGTAGATCTGTAGGAATAGAGATGGATAAGGAGAATAAAGAGAAATAGATCTGGAATAAGTGGAATAGAGAGTTTATTCTAGAGTAGAGGAGAATAAAGATTTTTTTTTTTTATAAGCTGGAATAAGATGGGAATAGGGGCATAATTCCTGGAATAGGCATTAGCCTAATTCCAGCACTACCTAGAGCTCTGATACCATAATAGATTTAAGAAAGAGAGAATTTGTATTGAACTAGTGTGTTTGATTATATTGACATGACGTCTATTTATAGGCTTGACTATGATTAATGCTAAATAACTCCGCTAAGTATCTCCTACCTACCACCATTACAATGCTAATCAACTCCTACAATTCACATCCATTATTATCTCCAATACAATATATTTGATCCTCTATTATTAATGGGAGTTATTTTGCTAATAACAATTTATTATTCTATTAATTGTTTCCTACCGTTTGAACCTCTTCATGGCAAATGCGTTTCTTTTATATTTGGTAACTCTCATCAATCTCTTTAAAATCCCTGATTAATGGCGGGTGTCCTGATACATGGAGCGCGTTTACTGATCTCTGGCTTGTTATCAAGCTATCTTTGTCTTCTGGCACTATGATATGGTAATCTCCAAAATAAAAATAAATAAAAAATCTTGCTTTTTTTTTCATCTACCATTGGATAAGGAATGGTACATTCGGTGTATTGTTACATGAAATTTTATTCTGCTATGTCGCTGCAGCTTGGACCTGTGGTACAATTCAATACTGGTATTGCTGACTGGATACTTGGCAAATGCTGAGATTGCTCTTGATGCATTGTCGATATGGTTAGTATAACTCAAAACTAAAATTCATATACTGTCGTTATGTGCTTTTCTCGAGATTTACAATGCTTCTCTTTCATTTTCACTTCTGAGTAGTCTCAACATTGCCTTTTGGGAAATCATGATATCCCTTGGTTTCTAAAGTCTCATGCTTCTCTCTCTTGTTCACTGTTATCTGATTTCTAACTTTTATTAAGAAGTATTCCAGAAACCTTCAGAATTTGTGCTCAACAATTTTTTTTTTTTTTTAATATGGTTTTGAAGTGTACGAGTTGCTAACGAGCTTGGAGCAGGCAATGCAAAAGCCGCTAAATTCTCAGTTGTGGTTGTTTTGGCTACATCAACATTCATTGGATCTGTTATTTTCTTACTATTTATATGTTTCGATAGAAGACTTGTTTATCTGTTTACAACAAGTGATGCTGTTATTGACCTGACACCTCTCCTTGCAATCACACTACTGTTGAATCGCCTCCAACCAGTGTTTTCAGGTTATTATTTGCTTAGTTTTGAAATTAATATTTTTTTAGGACTAACTTTTGCTAAAGCTTAATAACATCTCGACTACTGTATTTTGATAATATAATGAAAATCAGGAGCTGCCATCGGGGCCGGCTGTCAGTCCTTAGTAGCATATGTAAATGTCGCATGCTATTACTTGGAGTTCTACTTGGTGTTATCCTTGGCTATTTAATTGGTTATGAAGTTAAGGTAAAACAATATTGTGTTCTGTTTATTAATAATTAATTGTTTTCCCCTTCTTTGTTTAAACGGAAGTACCCGCTGTTATATTTTACCATTTTTTTTTCACTTTTAATAGGGAATTTGGATGGGCATGATTTTTGGGACCCTGATCCAAACGCTGGTTCTCCTATTCATTACTTGGAGAATCGACTGGAACAAAGAGGTAAATTTACATAGCAAATAACAATTTTTTATACATTTTTCGACTGGCATCATTTTAGTACCTTAACTGTCAGTTAAGGAACAACATGCCAGTAAACAATACTGGTAAAATACCTCATTCTATCAGATGACCTGTTCCCTACATGAGAGATATCAATTCAAAACTTTTTAATGAACTGTACAGGTGGCCATTGCTAAAGCACGGGTTAATAAGTGGTTGTTGCCAGAATCAACTGAGACATGTCATTTAACAGAGCGTATTTAATAATTCTTAGTAAAAAAAATTCTTGAATTAGAGTTCTTAAAAACACTAATAGTTGATTTTGAGATAGAAATTTTATACTACATAACATTGTTGTTCATTAAGTTCAAATTTTGTGTTGAATATTACCAGAAAAACTCAAAAGACTCCAACGGCATAGCAATTTGGAGAAAATTTAATAAATCCAGCAATTGGTTTTGAAATTTTAATCAACGAGACATGTACAAACTAGACAGAACATTTTCCTCAAACTAAGTAATGATTGTTGGTTATATAAGAAAAGAAAAGAATAAGTACCATTTTTGAGTTTGTTGAATGAGAAGGGAGGATGTAAACAAATTCCCACTCTTGCTTAGGCTTCAAAGAAATATAAATTTCCTGCAAGATAGGCCCTGGTCCCACAATACAGACCTGAGAAACGGTTCATTTTTCTGACACTAATTTAAGTATCAAGGGCACATAGCATTGTAGTATCATACCTGCTCTGCTTAGATGGACTTCATAAAAGCAACATTTTACTATAAATGATCAAATAATTTCTTCTGTACTCCTAATAGTAACTTTGATTTAGTTAACTTTTAATTTCAGAAAACTTCTGTCCATTTGATTTACTAGAACTTGGATCTGCAATTAACTGATTCGATCTGACGACTGACATATACTGGCATGTTGGTTTATCTCTGACATAACATTTTTGTGACTCACAGAGGTCAAATCGGGTTGGCGGGTATCGGCTAACCCGATACGCTTTATTTATTGATTTTTGATGATTAGATCGGATGAGAGCGACTTAACATCTACATACTGAATCTAAATAGCTCAAACATATATTAAATTAACATGAATGAATAAATAGGTAAACAAATCATCCTCTTCACCCCTAGCGAATAGTAAAATATATTTTGAAGTCAAGATCTTGATACATGTGAGCACATGAAAGAAAATATTTGATATTCCGTTAAACAAATGAATAACTCTCTGTTTCTCCTTCGTTTAAGTGCCGTATTCCTGACTTCACAGTTCACACTCGTTGATTTAACCGAGTGATAGCGAGGAGCCGTTCGGCCAAAAATAAAATAAATAAATAAGGGGAGGAGGGTATCAGTACTGTACATTGGGACCTACAACTTTACGGTTCAAATTGACTCTCAATCGGATCAAACTCAATCCAGAGTTCCCCCTTTAAGAATCAAACAAAAATGGTCTGAACTTTGGATCATCTTATTCTACAAAATAGTGCCCATATAGTTATACTTCTATGGTTGGGAACTGAATCTCTTGCCTCTCTGTGGGCAGGAAATTCTTGTTTCTAAAGTCACTGCTGAATGGATCCGGAATGAACCCTGAACAAAATTATATTCATATTTAAATATCAAAATCATTCTTGGATCCATTCGACAGTGACTTTAGGGACAGAAATTTCCTACCTCCCTATGAACATGTGATTTGGTTCCCTGTGGTTGGAGTTTGGTGAGGGGGCAATGTAAATAACTAATAAAAGAATAAACAAGTTGAGAACGCATTTAATGTCCCCTTCCATATATCTAGCAGTCTAGAATAGAGACGATGCGACATAATAGGGACATAATATAAATGAGAACCCA